>CM076574.1:120254593-120423047 GCA_034641835.2 Pinus albicaulis
GTCTTAGACACCTCCATAGAGAGTGCCTTGTTTTTTGTATTTGCATCACTTCCTTTTGAGACAAAAGAGAGCAAAGCATCCTAACCCTCCAACTAGGTTTTCTCTAAAAAGGTTTTCCTAGAGAACATCTTGGTGTTTATTATGGTGTATGAATGATTACGTTTACTTTTTTTCCATTTTATACATATTATATATTGCACACATAAGAATAAAAATAATAACTAATAAATCCATAAATATAGGGAAAATTAACCCTCACAATATAGATTTCAAATTTCAATCTATTTTTATTATATATATTGTGATGAACTGTCTAATGGAATATCCACAATATTTTACTCATCAACAAGTTTAGAAAAAATCTAAGAACAACATTTATATGAGAAAGTTGTGTGTGTGTAAATTCCGTTTGGATAGTTCAATTGATTGAGTTCTTTGAACTTCAGGAAAAAAATTTCCAATTTCTCCCTTGGGTTGGTTGCCTCTATTGCATTCTTCACTCAATGTCCCTATCAAGTTAGGCATCATAATGCGCATTAACAAATTTACAGTATCTAACATCTAAAAAATACAGGGAAGTGTTTAGAGGGTTTCCGTACAAATATTTTATTTGGATATATATAAGAAGGAAAATCTTATGAGTCCCCTCTCTTCCTTCAAATATCTAGATAGAGGGTGGCTCAACTACATAGATAATAGTAATCAGTTATCCTAAGGGACTCGAATATATTTGAACTTATGGCCTATGACCTCCCTATCGACAACATGACTTGGGTTGATGGTTCAAGTAATTAAGCTCATTCTTGTGTATAAGGAAAATATTCTGAGATGCTCCTCCACGCACGCAATGAATGGAGGTGGTCTCAACTTACAAGCAAAAAATAGTTTCTGCAGAAACCTTATATCATGGTAAATTCCCTTAAGGCTTTAGTAAATATCATTGTTGTAGTTGAGCCACACTCCCCATGTGGTGTGTGTGTATGTGAGTGCATATGTGTATATAGAAAGCCAATGTTGATAATAATAACCTGAAGTAGCTCTAATAAATGTTACCAATGTTATTTTCCTTTGATAGTTCCATGCTTATAAGTCCCTTGTTCAAATACCCTCATGTAAGTAACACTTATTCCAGTTGATGGGTCAGGGTTACCATCCATGAACATAGGGAAGCATCTCTTTGGTTTTATTATAACATTTTCTCATGGAAAAATCAATAATAGTTTAATTTAAGGTCATAACCTAACCACACACTAAATTAACACATATATGTTGGAAAATATACCCTCTCTATACAATAATTAACAACTTATTCTGTGGAGGTGCGCATGCCCTATCCACCTCCAAATTTTATGCTATGAAAATTTATGAAAGTGCACATGGCCTACCCACCTCCAAATTTAAAGCTATGACTTCCAAGGAGAAAATCATGTTCTTAATTGTGCATGTGTGTGTGCACCACTATGTGCATCTATAAACCATTAATGGGATGAATGTGTTTAGTCAATGTGGTGAGAACACCATAGTTTGAGCCAAAGCTCCATTGGTGACAACACCATCATAGTATCAAGTGGTCATCAATGTTGCCATTGTGTTGAAATATGCAATTAGTGATGCCCGTGAGAGTAAATTAAGAGCATTTATTGCAAAGTCAACTAGTGACCAACTAGGTCCTTAATAACTTCAATAAACACGCCACTTAATAGTCACTTAATAAGTTCACACCTTTAATCATATTTTACTAGATTCTTAAACCACTCTTTCAAAGAGTAGACACACAATTATGACAATCTAAAGTCCAATAGTACCAATGTGAAATTGCAATTTTTTTTTACAATAATCGAGCGAATTCTTCCTCATCACTATGTGCTCAACAATCTAGGAAGGAAAGTGAAATAATAGTAAATTAAAAGGCAATGAAGCACCTGTAATGTAATTGTCTCTCCTTAAATACACCAAAATATTAGTATGGAGAGTGTATTTAGGGTTTATAATTTCTTATGAGAGAACAAATAATGCATTTTGATAATATTTCATAGGTTGGACTGGAAGTCCCCTAAAGATTAAATACGATAATCAATGGAGCTCTATATGAATAGTTAATAAGGTGCAATACTTGCCAAGATTTTATAAATGAGGTAGCAAGCTACGTGAGATTTACTATGGGGCATATTACACGACCAAGTGTGCTTAAACCAAATAAGTCTTGGAATAGTTAACCTTTCTGAGAAGTCTTAGTTACCGCGTGAAGGTCCTGAGTGTAATGATTGATTCTATATGAATCATTTCACATTTCTCATTTTCATTTCTTCACCTCATTTTACTTTCTCACCTATTTAAGCATCACCCAATACAATGAACACTAAATAAATTACTCAAAATTTCATAAGACACAAATAATTTATTAATAACTTACTTTATATAAATAATCTTAAAATATTAATTTAATATATTTACCTATAAAACTTTCAAAAATTTAAATTATTTTAAATTTCCTTTAAAATAAAAGATATCTTAGTTGTTATAAACCATTCCTATTTTGTTTTAATCTCATTTTTCCAAATAGCTATGTTGTTAAAGCAACCAAATAATTGGAAGTAGATATTTTACAAACTAAAATATTTGTGATAAACGGTGTAAAAGGAAATAACTTCAACATTTGATATACATCAATTTGACAATCGTGTGAAGGGATAATGGTGTGACAATGCATTAAACAAATGATAAGGAAATAAAGTTATGGTAAATGCATACTTGAGTGAGTAAGGTGGTAGCAAATGTATATTTGAGTGAGTAAGGTGGTGCTGATTGACTTAAATTTAAATAAATAAATTATTAGATGGATAAGGAGAAGGAGAAAAATATTGTTAAAAGTATTTGAGATAAATTTGTTCAAAGTAATGGTAACGTTTTGATTTATAAAGTGTCCAAGAACCATCACTATATGAGAACCGAAAGACAAGTTAGTACACAGTGAGTGAAAAGGGAGTGGAGATGAGAGGTTACTCTAAAGTGGTAAGATGGTAAGAGTACTTAGAATTGATATGTATAGCTTGTTAAATATGGAATTTTTTCATTTTAGTTAAATTTGATTTAGTTGTTATTCATATTACTAAAAGTTAGAGGCATTTATGATATACACAAGGAGTTGGTTATTTGATTGATTGTAAAGAAGCAAAATCTCGTTGAATATATGGTAAAGATTATAATGAAGTTTAATCAATTTAGATGAAGAGAATGGTGATTGTTATGCTAAAGTTAAAGTTATGGTAAATGCATTAAACAAATGATAAAGTTATGGTAAATGCATACTTGAGTGAGTAAGGTGGTAGCAAATGTATATTTGAGTGAGTAAGGTGGTGCTGATTGACTTAAATTTAAATAAATAAATTATTAGATGGATAAGGAGAAGGAGAAAAATATTGTTAAAAGTATTTGAGTTAAATTTGTTAAAAGTAATGGTAACGTTTTGATTTATAAAGTGTCCAAGAACCATCACTATATGAGAACTGAAAGACAAGTTAGTACGCAGTGAGTGAAAGGGGAGTGGAGATGAGAGGTTACTCTAAAGTGGTAAGATGGTAACAGTACTTAGAATTTATATGTATAGCTTGTTAAATATGGAATTTATATGTATAGCTTGTTAAATTTGATTTAGTTGTTATTCATATTACTAAAAGTTAGAGGCATTTATGATATACACAAGGAGTTGGTTATTTGATTGATTGTAAAGAAGCAAAATCTCGTTGAATATAATGAAGCTTGATCAATTTAGACGAAGAGAATGGTGATTGTTATGCTATTGTGAAAATGACTCCAATAAGAGTGTAATTAATGCACATGCATAGACACTTGTTGAGTAATGACATGTAGGTTAGGGACCCCACTTGAGTTTGACGGTAATGACAAAAGTAGTGAAGCCATCATGCACTTGATTATTGTTGTACCTATATTATGGTACTCTTATATATTTTTATGAAATTTATGTAATGTAGGATATAAAGGCTTACCCTTTTAACATTAATAGGCATAACTGAATATTAACAAATATCCAATAAAGGTTAGGGGTATAAAGGGCACCTTGTCTTAGTAGGGATAGGATCATTAAGAAGGATAGAAGTATATTTCTATTAAAATCTTAGTTTCTCCACATACCCTTAGGATTATTGTAATTGGGTAAGAAAGCCCAATTCCCCTCATATATGTGGTAAACCTTGTGATACTTATTAGAATTATAAAAACATCGTGACTTTTAACTCTCTTAAACGATCTCTCAAACAAAATAATTAATATATAAAAATTTTAGGTCGATATATATAATAACTTGTGAGAATATGATTAATTATTATGAATTAAATATCTATTTATAATATAGGTTAATACATAATATTAAAGTATATTCTAATTTTGTATTTTTATATTAGAATGTAAAATAGTTTTTTAAATATAATAAAAAATATTTTTATTATATTTAATTATAAAATAGATTAAATAAGTGCAAATGAAGAAAGAAAAATACACAATTACATATTTTTTTTGTGGGAATGAATTAGTAAAAATAGGCACATCATCTAGCTATTTATAACGTCCATGCATCATATAAAATAAAAACCATGAAAAAAAGTCAAATAATATTTGAAATAAAACATCATAAATGCAAGCATAACTTTAATAAAAAATCATAAATGCAACGCTATGACAAGACAATGTATCACACTCTCAAAAAAGTTAGGGTATATTGAAGTCAAATATCACTTTAAAAAAAATCATAGATGCAAAAATAGCTTTAGTGAGTGAAACTTTGAGACAAGGCTATGACAGGACAATGTCTCCCACTTTCAGTGAAGTTAGGGCCTACTTTTAATTAAACTAAAATGAAATAGTATTGCAATTCTTTATTATATAAATATTAAAATATTTTATTAAAAAAATAAGAGTTATTCTACACACAAGGTAGGTATTTGACGGAGGGAATAATCATAACTACTCAATTATAAACATGAATAGTAATATTACTAGGTATTTGTTATTTTGGTAATTTTGCAGTTATTTAGATAGATTTACTTTTTGATATTTTATTAAGAGAGCTTCATCAAAAGAGTGTTTAGGAGAATTGACTTTATTACTTTCCATTACCAAGATGTTTTAAGTGACATAAATTCTATCAATTGAGTTAATTCATCTTTGCAGCTAATTATAATGTAAAAAATATGGAAATTATATTTTATTTATATTTTTTTATTAAAATAGTTAATTTTTTATTATTGAAAAATTATAATTACAAATTTATAAATACATGTATTATATCTATTTATAAAAAATAAATATATATAAATATAATTTGAATAATAATTTGTATAACCATAACTATATAATTTTCTGATTTTTATAGCTTTTATTAATAATTTTATCTTTTGATTGTTTATTTAACTTAGTATTTTTTGATCTTTATTGGGATCTCTCATCTATTTATTTAGCTAGACCACATCAAACTTCTCATGATGATGAACCACAGTTACTGACTTGAAACATCTTGTGATGGATACAAAAGAATAAGTTCAAATGTATATCTCAATTAAATCGAATATAAATAAAAAGTAAATTCTAAATATATTAACTTATAATTTAAAAATAGTAAAAAAATAAGAATATCTTACTTTACATAACAATAAACTTCCATATAAACATCTGTAAGAATATAAATATGAATTTATAAATAGCTAGGGTAGTGATCAAACCATGAATAGTAAATAACATAGTTTAATCCAATTTTTTTTTTTTTTTTTCCTTCAAATTTGTAAGGATAGATTTTATTTTTGTTGTTTAAATTGCATTTTTGGATGTATAAATGGATTTAGTACTTTGAAAAGCCACTAAAATATTTGGATTGGGCAAACCACACATTTAAAGTTTACAATTCTAACAAATCTCTACTAAGTTTTTGAGATTTCTTTTTTAACCCCTAAAAGAATTTTATTTATATTTATTTATTCATTTTTTAACAAGAACCTAGAATAGCTCCCCCGATGGGGGTGTAAATGTTGATTTAAGGGGGGCATCAGAGGTAGAGTCTGCCACCTCGTAGTACACAACAAGCATTAAAAGAGGGAGGACGCGACCTGCCCTTGCATGCACACACATGTAGTCTTCTAGTTGGAGATGGTTTATGTTAAATGACTTGAATGGAGGTAGCGTCATCCTATGGTGAATGGAGAGGAGTCGAGGGAAAGTCCTCAGAATCCTAGTTCAGATTCCTTGCTATGATTGAATGAGCAAGTTTTACCGTGTCATGGAAGGTGGTTGGGTTCGAAAGTCTAAGAGGTTGGCATGCTAGTCTGCATAAGCAAATATTAAAAGCATCGAGCTCTTGGGTCGTTTGGTTTTGTGCTTTGTCGCTCAGATATTTCTCTCTACAAGGTCCATCGTTGGTGTCCAATATCTTACACAGTGTGAAATCTCAAGTTTCTTATATATTTTACTTGGTCTCTTTCTTTGGGCAATATGTCATGTTTGGGTTTGGAGTTTTAGGGCTTGATGTTTCGGGTTTCAAAGGTCAATTTTGGTCTGCAACATTATTGCGGGGTTTGTTATCAATTTGTATTTGGTAAATGGTATATAACTCTGATTTAACACCCAAGATGGGGAATGTGAGTCTAGTTCATAACTATTTTGGGAGCCTCATAAGGCTAGCTTTTTTCATTGGTTGGATAAGCTCTAGTTAGCAGAGTCTGGTGTAAGGTCTTTGACCTCTATGTTTAGTGGTCATATGGTATTTACGTTGTTGCTTTTAGGTTCGATGGTTAATGATGAAAGGGTTTTGGGTGAGGTAGATTCTCCTTATGTCTCAATTTTCGAGTCATCTATGGAGTCTAGGAAAAGTTGTTACACCATTTTTTGGTCATCTAACCTATTAGCATTAGATGGACCCAAGTACACCATGTAAGACCAATTTTACCCTAAGTAAAATTGCCTTCACTATGTTAAAACAAGAAACCCCAAAAGGAAATATTAAACAAACCTATATTTGTTTGATTTTCCTCATGGAATAATTAATTAAACCATAATTTAATTATCATTCCCAGTCATGTTTAACCCAAAATCAAAGAAATTAATTAGATAAACCTTTATTTATCTTATTATTTTCTAGGAATAATCATTTAAACCTTATTTAGATGATATTCCTTGTTAAATATGACCAAATCACCCATAAATAATTAAATAAATCTCTATTTATTTAATTATCTTTCAACCACTTCCTTAAATAATTAAATAAATCATTATTTATTTGATTATCTTCTAACCGCTTCCTTAAAAAAAAAAATCATTTATTTATTTATTTTTGACAAATTAAGGGATTTGACCCAAGTCAAATACCTTTTCCCTCCAACAAATATAATAAAATATTCCATAAAAAGTGGATCTAGATCTGGTTAACCCATGCACCACGATCTAGAATGACCCAATATTTTGTTATAAATAGGAGGGTTTTTCCTACCATTCTTCACCTTTTGTTGCCTATTAGATCACTCTGGATCTATACACTTGGTCACCATTTTCTGCCATTTGCTGTGAGAGCTCCCTTTGAGTTCCATTCTTTGTGTGGGTTTTCTACACCAACAAGAGAGAGAAATCTTAGATCTGAAGTGCTGAGGACTTCCAAGAACCCATCCCACCGAGGAGAATTGGATACGCCTTCTTGTTTTCCTCCCAGGTGCCCAATTAATATAAAAATTCTTTCAAAAATTGTTCTTGTCTTGTCTATTGGTATATGGAGCAAACCCCTATTTTTTCTGCTTAATGTCTTTCCATGCATAGATCTGGTTTTTGCAGCTCTTTATGTTCAACTAACCGCAGATCTGAAGATATTGGCAGCCACTTTTGTTGTTAGGGCTATTAGTTATGCGTAGCTAAAGTGGTCCTTTTTCGTACACTTCGACAAAGGATTCATACTAACAAATGGCGACTCCACACGGTTTTAAATTACGACCGCTGTCGTTTTTCATATTCCTGCATATCCAGCTACTTCAGACCCTAGGGTTTCTTTTCAGCTATTTGTTTTTCCTATTTTTATGTTGTTTTTCTCACATAAAACCCTAAAACATCAAAATTTCTAACTTCCGTGTGTTTCTGGCCCTATTGCGCAGGTAAGCGACACCAGCCGCAACTGAGACGACAACTTTTCTGAAAATCTGCCGCCGAGACAACCGGAACTGGGGGTCGCACTTTTTGGCCCTAAACCTGCGACCTGGACCTCTAGGTCGCACTTTTTAGCCTGTTTCCTGCGACCTGCACTGAAATCAGGTCAGAAACTGCGACCTGCCATTTTTTCAGCAATTTTTCTGCAATTTTTCTGGGTTTTTCTGCAGCTTCTGTTGCAGCAGAGTTCCGCCGTTCCCACCCGCTTGACCAAGTTCCTCGATCTCGTTTAATCAGTCCATGGGAACCTATCCCCTAGGGCTTTAGTACCCTCCACTTTTTGTGGAAGAGTTTTAGTTGTTTCAGCCGTCTATTTTTTAGAGCTTCAGCCTCCTGTTTTCCAGATCTGTTACCTCCTTTTCATATCCCTTGTAATCAGCTCTTCTACCTCTCAAATCACCTCCTAAAGATTTGTTTGGATCTACTTTTAGGGCCTCCTCCTTTCCCCCTCTGCTTTTTTCTGATTTCTTTCCTTTTTCCAGCCACCTTGCCTCTGTCTCTTGGCTGTAATCTGCACCTCTTTTCAGCAGCTTTATCCTTTAGATCCCTGTCCCTTTTGACCCTAGATCTATTGGCCTCTTTTTACGTGAGTTTTGACTAGATTTTTTCCCTCTTTTCGAGTATTTTTGAGAGACCCGCCTTTTTTGGGTTAGATTGATGCATGGTTAGCTGTTAAATGTTCTGTTATTTCAGCATTATATACTGTTCTCTAATTTTCTTTCAATACGCAAAGAGTTTTAAAATCTTGTTTTCAAAACAAAAAGGTTTAAAATTAAATTAACGCACACCGTCAATAATCGAATTTAAGTACAGGTGCTCTGTTACAACCATGATTAAAGACTCAAAGATATTGTCATCGCACCTGTCTCTAGGTTGAATTTATTGATTATGTCCCTTTCTCAGCTCGTTTCTGCTTCTCTTGCTTTCCTCATCATTGCGCTCATTGCGCCCTTCCCGAGACTTGCCTTCACCCGCTCTCGGTTGATCGACTGGTCCGCTCGCGTCAGCGGGCTGGCCCTCCTTCGAGTCCGGGCAGTTCGACTCCTCTCCTTGATTCCATTCGTTCTCCTTCCCCCTTCTCCTCCTGGTTCTCCCCCTCCCACCATGTCTAGTCTAGGGCCTAACGCTAGCAGTTCTCCCGGCCCCAATGCCGGCCCGAATACTAGCGGAACCGCCACAGGAACGACTCTGGCCACCCCATTGCTGTCGTACATTGCACGCCTCAGCCTCCCCGATTTCAATCAGTTGATCAATGACCCTATCTGCCACGATGTTGGTTGGCCTGCCATGCCAACCAAGCTCCCTTCCGACATCCCTAAGTTCGAAGGCCAAGCTGGAGAAGATCCAACCAATCATGTCCGATCTTTCCACATGTGGTGTTCCTCCAATTCCATTACCGATGACTCCATCCGTCTCCGTTTGTTCCAACGCACGCTTACCGGCGAAGCTTCTAAATGGTATGTTGAACAAGCCACCTCTTCCCATACCACCTTTGCGACCCTTGCCCAAGCCTTTTTGTCCTATTTCCAGCTCCCTCTCCGATACGACACTGGCACGAAGCTCTTGACTTCCTTTAAGCAATCCTCTTCAACCCGCCTTTCCGCCCATGTTCAGGAATGGCGAAGAAGACAGAGCTTATGTCGAGCCCCTCCCTTCAAAGATCGGGTTTATATGGACTGGTTCCTTCGCACCCTTCCGGCTCCCATCGGCAAGGATGTCGCCGCCCATTTTCCTCAAACTGAAGAAGCCACCCTCCAAATAGCCTTGAAATATGACCTGATCTACGCTCAATCTGGTTATGTTTATACCGTTCTTCCTGACCTCCCCAGGCCCGGCGGCGCTAACGCCCCGGGGGCATCTCATTCCGCCGACGGTATCGTTGGAGCCCTTTCCCATCCGTACGCTCAACCTCCTATGGGCTATGGTCTCCCTCAGGGAGGGGCCAACACCTCTAGCACTCTTCCCCCTCCCGGTAGCATGTATCCAGGATACAACATGCCTCCTCCTTTTGCCCAACCTCCTGCTTACCTCAATGTTGCCCAACCTAACCATTGCCTTTATCCGCAGCCTGGTGCGCCAGCTCCTCCAGCATATGCGCTTCCATCTCCCTTGCCTCCTCCAAACCCGCAACAACACCTACAGCCCCCTCCAGGGCAAGTATTTGCACAGCAGGGCGCGAATAATCCCCCTTCTTCTCAAAGAAGGCGAAGAGGCAATCCAAACCACCCGCTCGGTACCCGTGACCCACCGGTGCTGACCCTAACACCTGCCAACTGGGCCACTGCACTCACCAAGTCGACAAAAGCGCTTCGCACTAATAAGCCTTGTTCGTGTTGCGGTGTTTATGGTCATTACACCCACGATTGTCCCCTTTTACCCCAGATGCGGCAGATGTGGGAGTCTCAAGCCACATTGCGCGGACCGCACGCCTCCCCTCATGCTCCTCCTAATGTGGCCACTACCCAACCGGCTGTGTTTACTGATCCTTTCCCTCAGCAAGGATTCGTGGCTACCCAACCGCCTGATAGCCAGGTCGCCACTCCCCCTTCCCTTTCTAGTTCCTCTGATTACCAGATCCTTATGATGCACTCCGATCCTTCCCCAACCGTCGACCTTCACCTTCAAACTCGGTCTCGCCAGTACCCCAAGCCTCATGCTCAGTGTGCCCCCGAGCCTCCTTCTTCAGGTTCTACCGAGCCTCTTTCGACATCCAGTGGCCCCTTACATATCCCTCAACCCAAAGTTGAGGTTCATACCAAGATTCCTAAGGGACCCCTACGTTGAAACGCTGCTTCTGGTCGAGCTGCTCATTCGTATAGTATAATAGATGATTTGGCGCAATCCCCTGCTGCCATTTCCACACTGGAACTCCTCCAGTCATGCCCTTCCCAAAAGAAGGCTCTACTATCTGCCGTGGGCGCTGTAGATCCTGCTGATGACCAAATGATTGTTTTTGACGCTACTCAATCGGACCATCCTCCTCTCCCTCCTTCCGTCGCCTTCCAAATCCCATTCAAAATCCGGAACGCCAACGTTTCCCGGTGCATAATTGATGAGGGGGCATCCACCTGCGTGATGTCCGCTTTGGTTTGGAAGCAACTCGGATCCCATGAGTTGGCCCCATCCACGATCACCCTTCGAGCGTGGGACGACCATGCCTCCCAGCCCATTGGCCTGTTTCGTAATTGTCCTATCACTCGCCAGAGATCGTTTGCGTTGGACGTCGAAGTCATCGACGCCCCGCTTAGACTACAACATTTATTGGGGCGAAGCTACACCTATGCTATGTCTCACGTCCCATCCGCGGTTTTCCCGCAAGATGTCTTTCCCATAATGGAAAGATAGTCACCATTGACCGCTTCCCGCTGACATATCATGAGCCAATATCTCGCACTCACTCCGAGACTACCATCTCTTCAGGCCAACAAGAAACCGTCGATTCCTGACTGTCTCCATGCAAAGATTCCTCCTCGCTGGAACTTTCCCTAAATTTCCACCTCTTCCTCTCCTATCACCGATCCCAACTTATCGAAGCTTATCGAATGTTTTTCATGATGCAAATCGTCTCTGGGAAGCTTCTTACACAAAATTTCTCGCCTCTGCCAGTCAGCAACCTCCCCCTCGCCCTCCGCACCCCGCTCCTAGCCATTCATATCAGCCAGCCGGACCTCCTCCTTCTGACCCTCCCCCTACAGCTGGTATCCCTGACCCCCTTTACCCTCCTGGATCGGTTCCCCCTGGCCTTAACCATCTCTGAGCCATCCCTCCTAGTCATTACCCTGCTAGGCAGATACCTTTCCTGGCTCCCCCTCCTGGAGTATTTTCTGTCCTCATCATGGCCACCCTCTCTCTCCCTAACCTGACCCTCGGCATACCTGTCTGGTACATTGACCCTCCAAACGGCTACTCCTCCCGGTCACTCCCAAACTCATCTTTGCTTTGACACCGGTTCAACCGGTCCCCCTCACTTCCTCCGGGCCCCCCGCACCTCCCCAGGACCCTACCCCTGTGGTGCCAGCCCCGGGAAAGAAAGGCAAAGCTCGTAAGGGGGCAAACCATCAGGACCAAGCCGCCCCGACAACCCCTACCCCTCCGCGACCGCCAAAGCCCGCTATCCAATGCGCTTTGTGCGATATTGTCGGTCACGCCACCCATATGTGTCCTGAATTACCGCACCTCAAGATCCTGGTCAATGAGACGTTTCTCAACTCTGACATCCCCGAAGTCTACGTCACTATCCCGGACTCTATCCCGAAACTCAAAACCTTGCGCACAAACCACCCTTGTGCTTTGTGCGATTTCCACGGCCATTACACCCACCTCTGTCCCCGCCTTGACGAGTATCGTTCCTCCTTGGACATGTACCGCCGATTCAAGGCCACTTCGATAGGACCAGAGGATCTTCCTACTCCCATTCACATTCCTCCTCCCACTATCGAGCCAACCGAGCCGTCCACCACCATTTTGTACCTGTCATCATCCTTGCGAGATAGTTCACCTACCCTTCAACCTGCAGATACTCTCGGCTCCTCAGCCGACCTTGGATCTGTTGATATTGCACATCTGAGCCCTTCTCCTCTTGATGACCCGTCACACATCACTACCTCCTCGGGTGACCTTTCTTCCTCCAGTCTTCCCATCTTCCAGTCCGATGAAGACATTATGGAAGCCATGACCAACCCTGACTTTCCATGGGACGATATGCACCATCGCGCATACTTCCTCCCACAGCAGTCCCATGACCAATTTGTTGTGGAAACCAAAGAATTCATTCCCAATGCAGTCGATTGGTTCAAAAATCCCATCCCTGCACCTGATGCTTTCGAAGAAGGAAACATGGCCAATATCTCTCCTACCATCAAAATTGACATTTCAGTCAAACCAGGAATCGAAGAATACCTCACCTTGGGCGCCCAATGCACCTCGGAAGAAATCGAAGCTTACACCAAAATTTTCAAAGAATTTCGCGATGTTTTTGCCTGGTCCTACACTGAAATTCCCGGACTCGATCCCGCCATTATCGACACCATAGCGACACATGGCCTGATGCCAAATCGGTCCGTCAAAAGTTGAGACCCATTCATCCTTCCAGACGTGACGCTATCAAGGCCGAAATCGATAAGCTCAAGCAGGCTGGTTTCATTTACCCCATTGAATACACCACTTGGGTCTCCAACCCCGTTCCCATTCTCAAGAAACAAGGCACCATCCGTGTCTGCACCGACTTTCGCGATTTGAACAAAGCTTGTCCCAAAGACAACTTCCCCACACCGTTCATTGACCAAATCATTGACGAGTGTGCGGGGCATGAGGTTCTATCCTTTATGGATGGTTTCTCCGGATACAACCAAATTGCTATCCGTCCTGCCGATCAACTCAAAACCGCGTTCATTAGTCCGTGGGGAACTTTTTCTTACCGGGTCATGCCTTTCGGCCTCAAAAACGCCGGCGCCACTTTTCAACGGGCCATGTCTTATTGTTTCCATGACCTAGCTCATATTATCCTTGCTTATTTAGACGACCTCACTGCACGTTCTAAGCATCGGGCGCAGCACCTACACGATCTGCGTACCATTTTTCTCCGATGTCGCAAGTATAATATCCGCCTTAACCCGTTGAAATGCGTCTTTTGCGTTCCTGCCGGCCGTCTCTTAGGCTTCATCGTATCTAAGGATGGTATCACTCTTGACCCTTTGAAAGTTCAAGCCATTCTTGAACTTCCCATCCCCCGTTCCCTACGCCAGCTCCAAAGCCTCCAAGGCAAAGCTAATTTTCTTCGTCGGTTCGTCCCTGACTATGCCACCACCGCACATGGGTTCCTTAGACTCCTCTGATCCAAGATCCCATTTGTTTGGGATACCCATGCTCATGAGTCTTTCGATGCCCTCAAGCAGGCCCTCACATCCGCTCCTTTGATACGCCCTCCCGACTTTGATCGGGACTTCATCCTGTACATCTCCTCTTCCACCTATTCGGTCGCTGGAGTCCTTTTCCAGGAAGATGACAATGGTATCGAGAATGTGATTTACTACGTCAGTAAGAACCTTGTAGGGCCCCCTGTTTCCTACTCGTATGAAGAAAAGTTAGCACTGGCTGTCGTGTTCTCAGTCCAAAAACTTCGTCATTATATCCTCATGCGCTCCACCAAGGTTGTGACTAATTCCAACCCCATGGCCTTCCTTTTGAGTCGTCATATTCTCACTGGGAAGTACGCCCGTTGGGTCATTATTCTGCAAGAATTCGACCTCGAGTTTGTCACACCAAAGAGTAAGAAAGGCTTAGCCCTCGCTGAGCTCATTTCTGACTTACCTACCGGAGCGCCAGACCCCCCCGTTAATGATGATTTTTCTGATGAACACTTATTCGCCATTACTACCGACGACCCGTGGTATGGCGATATTCTTACTTACTTGTGAACCCAAAAGTTCGCCCTCCACCTTGATTGTAAGGCTCGCCGACGTATCCGACACCAAGCTCCCCGATACCTTCTTATCGGTGACGACCTCTATCGTTGCGGGATCGATACTGTCCTTCGTCGTTGTCTCACACACGCTGAAGCTGCACAGGTCCTTAATGCCTGCCATAGCGGCGCTTGCGGTGGCCACCTCTCCGGTCTTGCTACTGCCCAGAAAGTTATGCGCGCTGGGTATTTTTGGCCTTCCCTCTTCAGTGATTGCATTGAGACAGTCAAACACTGTCCCAATTGCCAACATTTCGCCCCTAAGGCGTGAGCTCCCCCAGCTCCCCTCCATCCGGTCGTCTCAACTGGTCCCTTTTGTAAATGGGCCATCAACTTTATGGAGTGTCGCCCGCCATCCGCTGGTAACCACAAATATATCATCGTGGCGGTCGACTATTTTACAAAATGGGCCGAGGCCATGCCAACATTTAATAACACGGCAGCTATCGTAGCCCTCTTTTTCTTTAACCATGTTATCGCTCGATTCGGGGTTCCAAAACAACTGGTCTCCGACCACGGCCGACATTTTGAAGATGAGATATGGCGAGAGCTATCCTCACTATTGGGTTTTGAGCACCAATATTCCTCCTCCTATTACCCCCAAGGTAATGGCCAAGTTGAAGCAGTCAACAAAATCCTCAAGACTATGCTTCAACGGACGGTGAATAAGCACAGAACCAACTGGCACCTTATGCTCTTCCCTGCTTTGTGGGCCTATCAAACTTCTGTTAAAACCGCCACCGGGTTTACTCCTTTCCACCTAGTTTTTGGAGAGGAGGCAGTCTTACCAATCGAGTGTGAAATTCCTTCCTTGCATTTAGCCGTCGAACTTCTCCCTGACACCCAACCTCTAGAAAAACGACTTATCATGCTTGAGCGCGCTTCCAAAGACCGCCGTGTTGCCTTGCAAACCATGGAAGCGGCCAAGAAACACACCAAAGCTTAGTATGACAGAAAAGTCCAGCCTCGCACTTTTAGCGAAGGTGATCTTGTTCTAGTGTATGACCAGGCTCATGATGTCCTTGGTCATGGGAAGTTTGACTCATTATGGCTAGGCCCTTACATCATCAGTAAAGACCTCGGCAAGGGGGCATACCTTTTAGAGGATTTCGAAGGCAATCCCCTTCCTAATC
The DNA here is from genome assembly GCA_034641835.2 of Pinus albicaulis. Taxonomy (NCBI): domain Eukaryota; kingdom Viridiplantae; phylum Streptophyta; class Pinopsida; order Pinales; family Pinaceae; genus Pinus; species Pinus albicaulis. The sequence goes on from CM076574.1 coordinate 120,270,380, forward strand.
CTCGCAATGCACTCTATCTTAAGAAATATTACCCTTAGCATTTCACTTCTGAAATGCGTGTTTTATTTTCTTTTAGATAGCCAGCATCTTTTTTTTTGTTTGTTTTTATGATTTGCTTCTTCACCTGGACCCATTTGGTCCAAGAAGAGTCACTTCACTCCCACTTTCAATCGAACTTCCTCACTTACAACACTTGGATTTGGGGGCACCACTTTGCCTCCATACTTGTCCATGTTCGTGACGATTTTCGTCATGAGTCCCCACCTTGTACTCATGTTTTCAGGGTCCCCCACTGGGCCTTTACTGTGTGGCAACACCATCGAGTCGCCCTTGTTTAGAGCATCCAAGTTGAGTCATCATCGCATTCATGGAGTCTATCCCGAGTCCCTCTGTACCCCGCTATAGACCTCCATCCTTCATTGCTTGATCTCTCTCTTGTGTCGCACATTATGACCTTCAGTCTCACTGTCCCCCATCCCTGATGATGTTGTGTCAGTCGCTGCCATGTCATTCATGCCCTCTATGCTCTAGCAAGGGAAGTCGTCCATTAGCTACTCAGTCCTTTCCACTTCACTATCATCATTAGTGTCAGTCTGTCCGTCGCTCTACTTTTTTCTCTCGTGCCTTAGTTGAGGATCTTTCATTACCTCACCCATGGCGGACCTCCTTCTGTCGACATCAGCTCATTCATTCCAGAAGCCAGGTCTAGAGGGCGGTGTACCTTGGTTCCAGCTTCCACTCTTGTTCGGTGCCTCGGATCAGGAAAAGGGATATCTCCTTTCCCTTTGGCTTGATTGTTTCTCCAGCTCCTTTCAGCATGATCGAGATCCGTATACTTGATGGTCTAGTGATCCAGCAGCAGCTCTTGATGATTCCTCGGGTGTGTGTGAGATGTCTCAACCCTCATGAGGGGGTGGCCCTGCAGGTAGCCCCCCACATGCCCGGATGACCTCTTCCTTGCAGCCTTCGATGCAGCTCCATATATTTGATGATGTTGGCCTTAGCCACTTGCAGCGCCTCTTTGATTTGCATGTATCAGTCAGATTTTGTGAGCCCTTCCCCATTTACAGGGGGCATTTGGGTTGTATTTATCTCATGTACTCAGATATTATTGTACTAGTCCTGGCTGTTATCCCAGGCACAACATGTATGTGAGACTCTTCATTGTATTCTTATCTGGCTCCTGCTTATGCCAGCTGTACTCTATGGTTCGGTCCCTTGTTTACTGGACACACTATTCTTTTGTACTTTGTCTCGGCGGGCATAGGTATGCCTCCCCCGCCGCCTTCAGCACAGGTACCCTCTCATAAAAAGAGACTTGTTTCACCTGCGAGTCTCGTCTCCTCAGGGTCTAGTCCTTCAGCACACTATCTACCTCACCTTTCTCTCTCTGACTTCCCTTTTGTTGTCTAGTGATTGAGTTCTTACAATGTACTTCGGCCATACGATTTGCTCCTGACACTCGCACGCTGGGGGGCAATCTGTTACACCATTTTTTGGTCATCTAACCTATTATCATTAGATGGACCCAAGTACACCATGTAAGACCAATTTTACCCTAAGTAAAATTGCCTTCACTATGTGTTACACAGTAATTTGTCACCGTCCCTACCATTCCCCGTCCCGCACAATGGAGGACCCATTTTGTGACCAGTGAACATTGTCATGCCTTGAAACCATCATCAATGCATTCCTCTAAGCATGAGCTTTGATCGCCCTTAAGACATCTCCTTGCAAAAATCATGAAAAACATCCCTTTTTGCATTGGCGCAGGCAGACAGTTCAGTACTCGCGCCAATGGGGAAGATCCTGCAAAGAGGTCGCGCCAACTGGCGCTCTGTCCCAGAGAAGTAGTCGCGCCACCCAATTTAAGGACTGTTTTTTTAAATAAAGATGGCGGAAGTTGAGTTCCAACAAACTCAGAAACCATTGCCTATCTTGAGTTGGGAGGTTTGGCTGCGGGAATTCTATGGAAGGGAAGTAGTTTTGCCACCTCCCATGGAACCTTCCTTGTTGATAGGGCCAATCCCATAATAATAGGGATCCCAACTCCCTCCTTCCCCACCTATAAAAGCCTGCTCAATCCCATGGCAAGCTAGTCTTGAAGTGCCTAAGCTTTGAATCTCTATATTCCCAAGAGCCTTTGTGCTGTAAAGAGCCCTCTTTTTCCCTTAAGGCCGACTCAAGTAAGGAGACCATCGTCGAGAGACTCTGGAGAGGTTTTCCCTTCCCTTGGCGAGCTTTGCGAGACGTGGATGACTGGAGACCCATCCGAAGGAGACCGCGACGTCAGAACTTGGTTGTAATCTCTCTTCGTTTGTTATTTAATAGATGATTATGATTATGGTTCCACTCTGTTTTCCATCATGTTAATATGAGTAACATCCTTTCTGACTGATGTTTAGTTACGTATGTCGGATTTTATGCTTGTATCTGTTTGTTTCTTCCATGTGCAGGTGTTCATCCGCGGAGATCGTGGAGGGATTGTGATCTGCCGAGGCTGAGGAACGGGGACGCTTCTTCTTCAGATCATAGCATTGGAATCCAGGTAGGCTTCTATCCCTAGTCCTTTCATTCGTAACTAGGAACTTGCGTCGTAACATTGTTTGATTGTTGCTAGACCCCTGCTGGGCTAGTAGGGATCGCCTCTGTCCGCAGAGGGGATTTACCTCCTCAACAATTTGGCGACTCCGCTGGGGAGACGTCCAGATTTCACTGTCTCATTTGTGTTGTCTCGCTTTGATTATTTTATGTTTTTCCTTGCTTGATGAACCTTCTGGGTTCGGTTCTTTCACTGTTTTTGCTTCTTGGTTTGCTTAGTTTGCATTGATCTGCTTCTGGAGTAGTTTTTTTTTTAATTTTGGCTGAGAAACTCAACTGGCGTGGTTTTTAACCCGACAGTCGCGCTAATTGGCGCAAGTTTCTTTTGTTTAACCTGCGCCAATTGCTTTCTGGCGCCAGTTTCATCCTTACAGTCGCATCACTCCTGTAAGGTTTTTGAGTTTCCTCATTTTTGAGCTCTTTGGATTTGGTCAGTGTTTTTCTTCTTGATTTTCCGACTACCTAAGTGTGTTGGAGTCCTGTTTGACTAGGAATTCACCTCTGTCCTTTGGTTGTTTGCTTTTATCTACCGATTTCACGTTTTAAGCCCTAGGGCATCTAGTGGCTTAGTGTATCAAGCCCTCCTTGGGATTTTTGGTGTTTTGATTGTCCTGTCAACTGTCTGATTGATTCTCCACACCCTCTAAGTAGTTGTTCATTGTTTTGTTGCGATTTTTGGGTGATTTTTCATTCCTTCATTCGAAATTCGTTTGGTCTTGCCTTGGACCTAGATCACACGGTCCATTGGAAGCTTTTGAGTCTTTTCTTTGTTTTGAGAGACTTTGGTCGATTTGGGGATCTGATTGTTTGTGTTGGTGAGTGAAATTTGTTTGTTTCACTCTCTCGAATATCGTTTCTCAAGTTGTTCCATTTGTTTTCAAGTTTGTTTAGTGCATATTAGCTATTAAACATTGAAAATAAAAAAAAAAATCTCTTTTGCTTTTGTTAATTAATGTAAATTGTGATCTTTTCAATTTTGCTAGTGATTAGTGATTTGGATGAAAAGTTTTCAATTTCATTAGTTGCATTAGAGATCTCATTGCTTGTCTTCCGTTCATTTTGTTTGTGTTAAAACTCTCGACTCTTCTCTAATTAGTTTTCATCGAACGAAATGTTGGACTGTGGCATGTAGCTTTGCATTTAGGAGTCTTTTAAGACACTACATACGATAGGGCCTGAAAATTGAAACTTAATTGAAGATCAACTGTAAAATTTATTCAATTAACCTAAGGCAGCATTGTAACTTAACGAAACATTTTTAGAAAGTCTAGGCTAGAGACGTGTTCCGGCGTCGTTAAACCTAGCAGCTGTCGCTCGCCTTTTGGCTTTAGACAGCGCTAGTACGGACTTGTGCTCCCCGTACCGTCGCGTATATAAAGGGAGACCCCTCTAGGTTTTCAATCCTTTATCCACAGGAAGCCGAGTCTGACGCCCTATACCCGTGATACACCGAACACAGCATTCGGGGAGACTACCTGCACGTACGGAAAGTCCTTGGTCGATTTCTGTTTCATTATTGAAACCAAGGTGTATATTGCAGTTCACGGATATTTGGTACACCCTTTGTGCCTAGTTTTTCCTGAGCAGTCATTTGGTCTTTTCTGACTCCCTAAACTTGAAAAGACCGTCGAGCGCTTGTTCTTTCACGCTTGTATCAAATCTGAAAGAGATAGAGTCATCTTTCTATTGTTTCTCGACTCTTAAAATATGAAACGATAGAGTTTCTTACTTTTCAATGTGGTAAAAATTAATCACCCACGATTACACGCCTGCTTAGATATTGCTTGTTGACCGTTTGATCGTGTGCCCTTAACTCTTTTTCAGCCCGTGTGTGGTTTTGAGTTTGATGGAAACTTTTTCAGAGTTCACCAACCAAGGAATCCCCTCAGAAGGGAATCCCGGTCATTTTCCTCCTTTTGGAAATGTTGGTGCTCCTTACATGGCGACGTTGTCCCTTCCTGGATTAACTGTTGGGTTGCCTGTTTGGTTGTTCTCAACCTCTGTTGTCCCGAATGTCTCCACTACTATTCAATCAGTTCCTCCACCTGAACAACCTCATGTTGATTCCAAGGTGGACCTCTCCCCTTCTTCGCCTGTTTCTGCGTCCTCCTCTTCTACTTCGCCTGGTGAAAGTCTGGATTCAAGTAACCAGGTGGCTAAGAAGAAGAAGAAGAAGACAAAGAAGAAGAAGTCTGATAAGCGAGAGGCTAAAAGTGCAACCACTGTTTCTGAAATATCTCCTCTTGATAAACCTTCCAACCCTCCACGGAAAGTCAAGTTCCCTTGCCTATTGTGCACGGGAGACCATCTTCTTCGAGACTGCCCTGGCATCCCCAAGGTGCTCGAAGCATGGTCCGATGGCCATCCGCCGTTGCCTTTGACTTCCGGGAGCCAAGTTGGGGGCATGTCTTCAACTGGTACTGATAAGGCTCCTAAGAAGCAGGGTAAGATCACCAATCCCTGTAAGTTGTGTGAAGGGCACCATGCCATTCACCTTTGTCCTTATATGGATGAAGCCAAGCGAGTTTTGGACAACCCGACCGGTTCTACACCATGCCTTCCACCTGGTTATAATCGGCTTTCTTCGAGTCCTCCGCCAGCTGATCCTACAATTGGTCAAGAGTCATCCTTGGTCGATCCCACTCCCTCAGAAATTCAAATTCAGGAATCCATTCCCGACCAACCATTGGTCGTGGGATCGGTTGAGCTGGTCCCTTCTATGGTGCACCAGGTCTTTTCTGTGGAGAGTGGATCTCATACCCCTCATGTTCTGTTGGTTTCTTCAGATTCTTCGGACTTGGAGAAAGATTCTCCCATCCCTATACTTCAAGAAGCTGCTCCTCCACCTCCCATGATGGAGGCTCTGGAGGATATCCCTCCCACCTTCGAAATGGAGGTCACGGAGGGTGCTTCTTCTTCTGTAACATCAGGGGAAGACCTTCGCATTTCGATGGTAGCCCCTCCGAGTAGTTTGGTCGCTTCCTTTGATTGGAATCGATTTGCAGGATTCCGCCTTCTGTCTTACGTGCCTTTCGAGATCACAGTACAGGCTCTTGGTCTGGTCGTACCCAGCACCATTATAGACGAAGGTGCCTATGTTAGCACTGGGTCAACTACCCATGCAAGCTCGGCTCGCCCGCCGCTTGCGTCTCATTACGCAGAATCTGTTGGCATTTAACAGAAGAACGAGTCAACCGTTAGGGATCCTTCCAAGGTTACCTGTTACTTTGGGAGGTAAAACCGTCCATATGGAGGTGATGGTTGTTCCAGGCCCCTTGGATTTCAATCTGCTCTTGGGGCGCGATTACACTTATGCCATGGGAGCGCTTGTCTCCTCCCTTTTTCGTGTGGTATGTTTTCCACATGAAGGACGGATCATGACCATTGATCAGCTTTCATTCTTTGGTCCTGATATGGCAGCTGGCCCGCCATCATCCCTTCCTAGTTTTTATCCACCCGTTGTATCTGCCCCACCACAGGTCAACTATGTGGCTACCTACCCCGTGCCTGTACCCAGTGATAGTGCCATTGTGCATCAGGTGCTGGGGGCATTGGGTCCTGACTTCCAGGATGTTTTCCTTCCATCGGGAGTGGAACTCTTGGAAGCGATGACTTCTTGTTCATTATGATGAGGTCGTCAGAGCAAGGTTCATTTTCTTGTGTCAAGCTCCTTAAAAAATGAAACAAGCTCCTCGGAGCATGGTTCTTGTCTTGTGTCAAGCTCCTTAAAAAACGACACAAGGTCATCGAAAGTGGGTGAGTTCGTCTTGTGTCAAGCTCCTTAAACCATGAAACAAGGTGTCCTTGAGATGTCTTAATGTCAACCTCAGTAATGAAACACGTTCCTGTTCAATTTGAGTCATTGTTTAGATCTCGTAAAATCCTAGTCGAGTCTTTCTTGGATCTCGTAACTTGAACCTTCACTCCATCTGCTTGTCATATGGACTGAAGCTTGGGGGGCATGTACCTCGAATTGAGTCACCATGCTGGGGGAATGCTTACTTTTTCAAGCATAGTTTGTTTCCGTTTAAAGCTTGTCTAAAAATGAAACCGGTTTCAAGCATAGTTTATCTTTGTTTCAAGCTTGTGTAAAAATGAAACCAACTTCAAGCAGAGTTTTATGATTTCAAGCTTGTGTAAAAATGAAACCATTCCCATTTTACCTCTTGTGATTGCCATTTTATCAGCCTGTTTTTTCCAGATGAGCCTTGGTTTTCTCACTCCATCGTCATTATCTGCTTGGCCGATCATATGCCTTCACTTGGTTGTTTTACCCGTTCCTGAGGAACCGCTGCGATGAGTGGTCTTGTTAGCCAACCTCTTAACCTTTACTTGTTTTGAGTAGTTCCACCATTACCGGAACCAGTTGCTACCCTTTATACCACTCGTTCCTCCAGGAGGAGTCACCTTTCAGCTCTTTTCTGACTCTCTAAACATGAAAAGATTGTCGAGGCCCTTGTCGTTTCGATCTCGTTAAAATGGACACGAATCGACATCCACCCAGTATAAGTTTAACCCTTTTTCGAGCTGGGATGGATTGATTACGAAAAAGGAATACCCTAGCCTATCGCGACTAGGAGGTTTTCCCGGATATTGTTTTCTACCTTTTCGGATCTGGGGAACTATTTACGAAAAGGGACCTGTGGAGTTTTCTTTTCCGCTGTCTTTTCAAACTCTCTCAACATGAAAAGACGCCGAGTTCTTCCTTTGTCAGACTCGTTAAACCCTGATGACATTGGATTTCGTCGAAATGACGTTCTCCGAGTTTCTCCTTCCTAGGACTCGTTAAATGCACTAGGATGGATTCGCTCGAAGGGCGGACTTATATCACAAGCATATGCTATCCCCTTCAAGCTTGTTATCAAAAATAATTGGGGTACTCGCCAGAAATGGTGGGGGAAAAATGGAACCATCGTCGTTGTCGTCGGCAGTATGTCGCTCTTGAACATGGCACTTGTCTGCATTCGTGTCGGGTTGGGGACATCTCATCTCATTTCTTCACTTTGCCTCCGTGGGTTTGGATAATTCCTTTTGACCTCTCATCTGCTCATTGCCTCATCACCATGACCTCTGATCCGTTGATGTCAAATACTGCCAAGTCCACTATCGTGCCGTTTATATGTTCAAGAGAAGTTGGCCTCTGCAAATATCAACCTTCCTCTGTTTCTCATACGATCTTGATTCACAACAAAAACATCATGTTCCTCTGTCTCGTCTCGATGATGTGGGAAACATTATGGCCCACCTTCGATCAAGGTCACTTCCTGTCGACTTCAACTCATTATCCAGGAAGTTGGTCTAGAGAGTCCTTATGGTACCTTGGAGCCTGCATGCCTCAATGGCAGGTTCGACGCATTCGACGTGAGGTTTACATCATTGACCTCCGATCGAGTGATTCTACGGGTGTTCGACGTCAACTCATTTATTCGCATGCCATAGATTGTACCTGTAGTACCTTGAGGGCCATTGTCATTATTGGTGGTTCCTCTCGCGTCTGTTAACAACTTTCATCATTGGATGGTAATCAGACGATGTTCTTGCATGTTCGACTTCAGCTCACATATTCGCATGCTTGAACTTGTACTTTTTTCGGGTCGAATGGAGCGCAAGACCACGGATTGTGTCTGTTGTAATCAGTACAACGTTGTGGATTATTATCATTATGTGCAACTCAGCGATTGGTCAAGGTTGCGCGACCATACCTGAGTCTATTTGTTTGATCTTAGTTGGATGGCTGCGCCCATGCCCTGGATCCGGATTATAGCATACTCTGTTTCGGATGGCTGCGTCCATACCACATATACATCATGTACTTGAGATATCGGTTGTATCTTTCTGCGCAGGTTTTCCGACGGCGGGCCTTCAGTTGAACATGTTCTCGTAAAGCATTTCACCCCTCTCTCTCTCGGGCCTCATACTTTAGGGGGCATCTGTTACACAGTAATTTGTCACCGTTCCTACCATTCCCCATCCCGCACAATGGAGGACCCATTTTGTGACCTGTGAACATTGTCATGCCTTGAAAACATCATCAATGCATTCCTCTAAGCATGAGATTTAATTGCCCTTAAGACATCTCCTTGCAAAAATCATGAAAAACATCTCCTTTTTGCATTGGCGCGGGCAGACAGTTCATCACTCGTGCCAATGAGGGAAATCCTGCAAAGAGGTTGCGCCAACTGGCGCTCTGTCATAGAGCAGCAATCGCGCCACCCAATTTGAGGAATGTTTTTTAAATAAAGATGGCGGAAGTTGAGTTCCAACAAACTCAGAAACCATTGCCTATCTTGAGTTGGGAGGTTTGGCTGCGGGAGTTCTATGGAAGGAAGTAGTTTTGCCACCTCCCATGGAACCTTCCTTGTTGATAGGGCCAATCCCATAATAATAGGGATCCCAACTCCCTCCTTCCCCATCTATAAAAGCTTGCTCAATCCCATGGCAAGCTAGTCTTGAAGTGCCTAAGCTTTGAATCTCCATATTCCCAAGAGCCTTTGTGCTGTAAAGAGCCCTCTTTTTCCCTTAAGGCCGACTCAAGTAAGGAGACCATCGTCGAGAGACTCTGGAGAGGTTTTTCCTTTCCTTGGCGAGCTTTGCGAAACGTGAATGACTGGAGACCCATCCGAAGGAGACCACGACGTCAGAACTTGGTTGTAATCTCTCTTCGTTTGTTATTTAATAGATGATTACGATTATGGTTCCACTCTGTTTTCCATCATGTTAATATGAGTAACATCCTTTCTGACTGATGTTTAGTTACGTATGCCAGATTTTATGCTTGGATCTGTTTGTTTCTTCCATGTGCAGGTGTTCATCTGCGGAGATCGTGGAGGGATTGTGATCTGCCGAGGCTGAGGAATGGGGACGCTTCTTCTTCAGATCATAGCGTTGGAATCCAGGTAGGCTTCTATCCCTAGTCTTTTCATTCGTAACTAGGAACTTGCGTCGTAACATTGTTTGATTGTTGCTAGACCCCTGCTGGGCTAGTAGGGATCGCCTCTGTCCGCAGAGGGGATTTACCTCCTCAACACTATGTTAAAACAAGAAACCCCAAAAGGAAATATTAAACAAACCTATATTTGTTTGATTTTCCTCATGGAATAATTAATTAAACCATAATTTAATTATTATTCCCAATCATGTTTAACCCAAAATCAAAGAAATTAATTAGATAAACCTTTATTTATCTTATTATTTCTAGGAATAATCATTTAAACCTTATTTAGATGATATTCCTTGTTAAATATGACCAAATCACCCACAAATAATTAAATAAATCATTATTTATTTAATTATCTTTCAACCCCTTCCTTAAATAATTAAATAAATCATTATTTATTTGATTATCTTCTAACCGCTTCCTTAAAAAGATAAATAAATCATTTATTTATTTATGTTTGACAAATTAAGGGATTTGACCCAAGTCAAATACCTTTTCCCTCCAACAAATATAATAAAATATTCCATAAAAAGTGGATCTAGATCTGGTTAACCCATGCACCAAGATCTAGAATGACCCAATATTTTGTTATAAATAGGAGGATTTTTCCTACCATTCTTCACCTTTTGTTGCCTATTAGATCACTTTGGATCTATACACTTGGTCACCATTTTCTGCCATTTGCTGTGTGAGCTCCCTTTGAGTTCCATTCTTTGTGTGGGTTTTCTACACCAACAAGAGAGAGAAATCTTAGATCTGAAGTGCTGAGGACTTCCAAGAACCCATCCCACCGAGGAGAATTGGATACGCCTTCTTGTTTTCCTCCCAGGTGCCCCATTAATATAAAAATTCTTTCAAAATTGTTCTTGTCTTGTCTATTGGTATATGGAGCAAACCCTTATTTTTTCTGCTTAATGTCTTTCCATGCATAGATCTGGTTTTTGCAGCTCTTTTATGTTCAACTAACCGCATATCTGAAGATATTGGCAGCCACTTTTGTTGTTAGGCCTATTAGTTATGCGTAGCTAAAGTGGTCCTTTTTCGTACACTTCGGCAAAGGATTCATACTAACAAAAGTGTTTAGAGTTTTTTTGATGAATTATTTTGTTGGTTCCCAGGTCTTGTTGGTAGTGGGTCTTTTCTATTCTTTTTTACTTTTGTAGGCATATGCATTCATAACATTTGTTGGAGGCACACCCCTGGCTCAACTATGCCACCGAGACAGAGGATGAGGAGCAGGTAGGGGGTGGTAGTAGATTTCAACAAGGGAAACATGGTGCTAAGCTCTTCACACATGACTCAGTTGCCACTTTTTTAAATAATGTTCCATCGGAAACTTTAAGGGAAATCCACATGCTTGATATGCAAGAGGTGGTTGAAAGACAATCCATCTTTGATTCAGAGCTGATGGAGGATATCTTGGCTTGGGTTCCTGACCCTGGGCATACCAGGGGCAGGAAGAAACAATACTTAAACTATGTGGCTCTTCATTGGCAAATGAAGACCCTGCTAAGCTTGATCCCAAGGGACAAGCAGGTGGAGAAGTATAATGTTTTTTCATCCCTGGAGGATATTAAGAGAATGAACACGAATCAACAATTTTTCTTGGACATATTAGACTTTCACTTAACGCATGTAGAAATACATACATAATGTTAACTGGGTGGGGGGGACATGATGGATTGAGGACTCCAACAAATATTTCTTCTTTTTATAATGATTAGTATGCTTAATGGTTGGAGGTGCATTTTGAAGGTTTTGTGGAGGCTCTTTGCTCGTCATGTAGGGTGCTTGACACTTCTTTGGCCTCCTCATTTCTTTTTGGTTCATGTGGTGTTTCCTAGACTACTCTGCTGGGTATGTGTCATCTTTTTTTGTCCCTATATTGTATGGTCTTTGGCTGGTTGCAATGCTTCGAACTTTGTTGGGTTATCTTGGTCTGATCCTATTATGAATAGGTAGTGAAATTTTGTATGCTTATATGCTTCTTTTTGGGTAGACCCTCTGCGGATGGAAAACCGCCAACGTTTGTAATCGAGTATTATGGTTGTTATCTCTGTTTGGGTTTGTTGCATAGTGCTTCAAGCCAATTATGGCCCTATATCTAATCTAATCTAGGATCCGAGTCTTAATATTGTAATGGGATTCAAGTCTCTGTTGGTTTGGTCGACTAGTGTAGTTTGATGAGGTGAGGATGTATCCTCAATGTCACTCTGGGAATCTATTTAAATCCATGTAAACTTGGTTTTTAGATTAATAGAATGCCTTAATTTACAAAAAAAAGGAACCTAGAATAGTTATTATATTAAAATACACTAATCTAAAGCTCAATTTAGATACATGATTTACATAAGCAAGTTGAAATCAATAGACATGGTCGAAATGGAGTGTATATCAATGACCATCTACAAAATTCTACCTTGAAGCTTTTGAACAAAATGCTACAATATCTAAACTATTCCACTTGTACATTCACTGATACTGACCGAACAATGACCAAAATTATCAAAGCATCAAAATGTTACTTTAAACCATAAGGAATTATTCCTTTGGTTTGATTTATGAGTCTCTTAATTAACCATTAAATGGGACATACCCATTTTTCCCCACCCCCAAATATTAGTTTGATTTAGAATTGATCCCAAATTAGCCATGTGATTAACCTTAGAGTTGTTTGATTTGAGAACATTGAGACATTTCTTCTTGGGGATAAACTGATACAACTGATAAATCCGCTTGAAAATATGGCTTTGCTTTGTATCTCAAGCGAGAGACCTTGAATATAGATAGTGAATTATATTTAAGAAATCACTAAAAACAATCACCACCTAAAATCTCAGATTCATAGTTGTCCTCAATCCTTAATACAATGTATAAGCTTTAGCAACATTGTTGGAAGTGTGACCTAAACCTAAAGAATACCCATATATTTCGTAAATCTCAAAGAAAAACAATAAAAAAAACCTAAAGTTAATAATACACATACCTATTATTAAAGATAATTGCAAAAAATACATACCAAAATATTAAATATCCTTTTACATATTTTTAAATATTCTTTAGTATCCAAATTTGATCATCCCCACTTGTGATGTACACAAATTTCACAGTTAATATAAACTGAAACAAATAATATTGAATGTCTCATTTAATTTTAAAAATCAAAACCATTACATAAAACTTTCTTCAATTTCTTAAAATGAATTAAAACAAATTTTCATTTGTATAATTTAAGGTTAAATTTTTGGATTATCACCATCACTCCTTATTTTTATAAACAATTTTAAATAACACATTAAGATTAATCAAGCTAGTCACACATTAAGATTAATCAAGCTGATTGAATAAAAATGAATGACATTAATATAATAATAATACACATAACTGTTATAAAAGAGAATTAAAAAAATACATATTAAAATATTAAATATCCTTTTACATATTTTTAAATATTCTTTAATATCCAGATTTAATCAGCCAACTTGTCATATACACAAATTTCACAGTTAATATAAAATGAAACAAATAATATTAAATGTTCCATTTAATTTGAAAAATCAGAACCATTATATAAAACTTTCTTCAATTTCTTTAAATGAATTAAAGCAAATTCTCATTTGTATAATTTAGGGTTAAATTTTTGGATTGTTACCGTAAGTCGATTTTTATAAGCAATTTTATGTAGTCACACATTAAAATTAATCAAGCTAATTGAACAAAAATGAATGACATTAATATTATATATATATATTTATTTATTTAAAAAATAAACTTTATAATTTTTTTTATATTAAATTGTTTATATAGTTTTTTAAATTATTTTTTGAAAAAAATAATCCTAAGAAGTTGAATAATTATGTATATATACATGTAGCACTACCTTAATACAAAGTTAATTAGTTCCTTAATAACTTTAATAAAAATGTCAATAGATTTGCACCATTGCTTATATTTGACCAACTCTCTAAACTATTCTTTCAAAAAGCATAAACACAATTATGGAAATGTACAATCCAATAATGCTAATGTGAAATCACATAATTTTTTTAAGATAATTGTAAGAAATTTTCTTCATCACTATGTGCTCAACAATTTAGGAAAGAGAGTGAACACATATGATGATTAGGAATAGTTGGCTAACCATGTTTGAAAGCATCAATTTATTTTGTGATGCCACAGGGATGTTAACAAGTGTCGAGAAATCATGCATCCACTGTGGGGAAGGGGATGAAGAGCAGTTCTGGGAGTTAGCTGATTTGTTTAATTACAAGAGGGCTCCTTTGCAGGCTGGGCTGACCTATTTGGGTTTCAGGATGAAGGCACTAAACTACACCATTGATGACTGGAGGTGGCTGATTACAAGATACAGGAATAAACTAAACATATGGTGCTCTAAATGGTTATCAAAAGGTGGGCGTTTGATACTAGTCAAAGCAGTTCTCCAACAAATCATGGTCTACTGGGCTCATTTGTACATGCTGCCTAAAAATATCTTGATGGAAATTAGACAAATCATGGCAAATTTTATATGGGGAGGAGGGAGAAGTAAAAGCACCATACACTTAGCAAAATGGGACTTTTTAACACTTCCCATTGAATATGGTGGCTAGGGTATTCTGAACATGGAAGTTTTCAGTTAAGCACTTATTACCAAATCTTTGTGGCGAAGTTTACACACCAAGGGTAAGTGGAATGATATCATACATCAGAAATATTTAAAGGGTGCAACAGTGGAAGAATTGGTAATTTCGGGCTGGAAGCACAGTAGAAATAACTCCATTATTTGGAAGGGTTTTGGAAGACATTGGCATTTCATCAGTGAGAACATGAAATGGCGTTTTGGAAATGGATCCAAAATTTTGATTGGAGACAGATTGATGATTGGAATGGATTCCCACCAACAACATACAGATGAAATGGTTTTCTCCTTAAATCAAAGAGGGTTGTTTTACCTTCAACAGGTCATAAAGGATTGGGAAGGGGAGGTTCCTAGATGGAAGGACTTCAAAGAGCTCGGACTACATCATAATTTGGAAGACACATGGAAACAATATATTGTCAGTATGTGCATGTTGGGCATCTGTAGGATGGGGGCAGAGGATAGGTTACTATGGGACAGAAAGTCAACAGAAAGAGGTTTGAGAGCCCGGAACATCTACTCTTATTTGATCAAACAAAAGGGGGCGCTGTCTTCACGCTGCAGTTTCAGAAGATATTGGAAAACTAAAGCACAAATCAAAATGGCAATGTTTTTATGGCTGGCCTAGAAGAATAAAAATCTAACTTGGAGTAACCTACATAAAAAAAGATGGAACGAACCTGGTTTATGTTTTCTGTGTAGGAATGAGGAGGAGAACAACACTCTCTGTTTTATTTTTGCTCTTTCACCATGGAAACTCTACTCATAGTTTGTGGGAGGCTGAAGATAAGCACCCCGGACTACCAGTCAACTGAGGAATGTTTAACCTGGTGGAGCAACAGAAGTAAATCTGTGTGGTCCATCCCTATCTTATTCCATTGGTACATATGGTGCACCCGCAACAAATGCCTTTTTGATGGGTTTCCTTGCTATCCCACTATGACTTCCATGCAGATTCTGAGTTCATGGCAACGTACTCAGCCCGACCACTCTTCTCTTGCTGATTTGTCAGAGAGGCTCTCTCCCTTCGAGAGTGTTTTCCCAATGGGCTTTTTCGATGGGGCCTCTCAACATTCCAATTGTGGCTGTGGGGCATATTTGATGATTTCCCGTGATTGCCATTATAAAATATATTGGAATGGTGGACCAGGGACGAACATGAAAGTTGAAGTTCTGGCCCTTTGGGGGATCCTTTGGCTCGCTAGTCAGCTTTGCATTGATATATCTGGATCCTGGGAGACTCAAAAGTTTTGATCGATCATATGAATAAGGAACTGTCCATAAAATTAGGCTTGATAGTTCACTGGATGGAGAGGATTGAATTGTTGAAGAACTCTTTTAACAACATCACCTTTCGACATGTTTATAGAGAAAGAAATACAGTGGCAAATTGTTTGTCTAAGAAAGGTCTAACTGTAAGTTATGGTCTCATGTTTTATCACTACCACAGGTCGGATGGTCAAGAGGCAGTAGGATCGTTCCAATTTATATGACCTGGGTTTGTAACTTAAGGGCTCTCTGTTTTTACTGTTTCTTCTTTCTCTTTTTCTGTTTTTACATTTCTATTATTGGGGAATTTTCTGGGCCACCTTCCTCCTTTTTCTGCTGACAGTTTAGATGCTGCCTTTCTAGTTTAGATGAGGAACATTGATCACGTACAGGAATAGTATAACTGTAAACCTGTTAATGGAGGGTTGTGCCCTTTATTGTGTCATATGAGTCCTCTGTTTTATTGGTAATATTTGTCAGGGTAATAGCCACTTTTATGGACATTGTCGGTCATGTTATAGGTAAGGAATTGAACTTCTGATATTGATCTGCACAAACATATTATGTAAGGTTAACACATCGTTCAAACAAGTTTGCACTGGTACATTAATATAGCCAGCAATATTTTTCGTCTTGAAAAAAAAAAAAAAAAAGCCAAGATCAATGGGTAATATAATTTCTTTTCTCCTTAAACACACAGATATTAGTTTGTACAGTATATGTAGGGATTTATATTTTTCATTAAGATAAAAATCAATGTATTTTTGTTAGTGATCAATTTTCAAACAAATAAGTTATTGGACTAGAAAAGATAGCACGCAAAATATAAGATTATTTGAGTCCAAATTTTCAAGGGCACTAGCAATATATTGATTCATAGAGCCATCACTGACACATTGTAGTAGTGAAAGGCAAGCAAAGGCTTTCTTGCACGTGGTCGGCGAAGTGGTGGTGGGCGTGTGATCTTTCTCGAAAGTAATAAGAGTTCAAACAACTCTTATTAGTAATGTTATAAATGATTGCTACACATACCAATCTATGGTCAAATATGGTATTATTCTATCCTAGTGAAATTTGATTCAGTCGTTTATGGTATTAAAAGTTAGAGGCATTTATGATACACACAAGAAATGGGTCATTCAATTGATTGCAAAGAAGTAAAATCTTAATAGAAATGGAATCATCAAACAAGTTAGAGATGTATTTCCATTAAATTCCTTTTGTTTCGCCAACCATCACACTCATCATGAAAACATTACAACTTCTACCCTCTTAAATATTATGTCAAATAATATAGATTTACCCTCTTAAATATTGTATAAAATAATGAAACCAATATACATAAATTTGAATTAATTATTAAAAATGTTTAGTGAAATTAATATAAATAAACTTACATAAAAATGTTTAACGAATTTAATAAATATATAATTTTCATTATAAATTATCTATTTATAATACATATTCATATATCATATTAAAATATATTTTAAATTTTTTATGCGTATATTATAAAATAAAACAATTACTTAAATATACTAAAATTAATTTTATATTTAATTTTAAAAATATAATAAAGAGTAACTGCAATGAAATGTAATGGGAAATGAAGTAAAAGCACTCAGTTAATAGAAGCCTAGACAACGCACAGTGGGGATTAACAACCTCGCATTCTAGGGATTAACATATTATTACAATTCTTTATTTTTAATTCCATATATCGAAAATAATTAGAAGAGTGACAGTTATTTTACACTTGAGCTATTTGATGAGGAGAATAATTATAAGAAAAAAATTCATTACGTATGCTTAATTTCAAATTTTAAGAGTGTGTTTTCATAAAATATTTGCCCATAAAAAATAAATAGAATCATTTTTATTATTATTAAATAAATTAAATTTTTATTTTAAGATGTGTATATATTTTTAGTTTATAATTAGATGTGAAAAAAATATTACAAATATAATTTAAATATTTTAAAGGTTTTTAATATGTTGAATGCATTATATATTTAAAAACTTATTTTAAATGGTAAATAATCATAATTTGGTCTAAAAACATATTTTTAAATTTTGAAAAAAACAAAAATTTCAAATAATTAGACCTAGCTTTCTAAAATTAATAAAAAATAAGAATATCTAATTATATATAACAATAAACTTAAATTTAAACATTTTTCAAAGTAAACATTAAAATTGTAAATATGTATAAAAACATATATACGAGATACTAATTAATAGTGGATACTAAGCAATCATTATTATTATTATTAAGGAAGTGGAAATCCATTACTACAATATTAAATGCAATAATTATAGAAAACAAATTTGTGTCAATTTTTTATCAACTAAAGAAAAAATATATCAAATATTTTTTCTCGCAAAAAGCTATGGCATGATAAATATCCCCATCACCTGGTTGTGCTAATAATGAACCCAAATCTATGCAAGCAGCATCAACATGTACATGGAATTCCTTATTCCATTCTGGAAAAACTAGAGTTGGCGCAGTTACCATCTTATCCTTCATCACGTCGAATCTCTTTTGGCATTCATCATCCCAATAATACGTAACATCCTTCTTTAGTAGCTTCTCCATTGACACAGTTATTTGTGCAGATGCCTTTATAAACTTCCTATAGTAGCCATTATGTCTGAGCGTCATGCACAATTATTTTACTAACTTAGGTGGTTCCAGGTTCACAATAACGACAATCTTCGCGGGGTCTACCATCAATCCCTATCTACAAACAACATGCCTCAATAGTATACCAAAAAGTACAGAAAAGGTGCATTTCTTCAAGTTTATCGATATTTGATACTTCCTACATGTGTCCAACGTTATCCTAAGATCGTAACATGTTTCTTCAACAGTCCAATACTGTCCAATCATCAAAATAAACCTCTAAGAACTTGTGTATATACTCCTTACAAGCTGTGACTACTACTTTATAGAATATTGCAGGAGCATTCTTCAATCCAAAATGCATGACTGCATACTGAAAGGATCCCCATTCAGTGGAAAAAGTATTCTTACTCCTATCTTCTAGTGCAATTATAATTTGATGGGATCTTGAAAACCCATCTGTAAAATAGTAGACCTATTTCCCTCCAAAATTCTCCAAAACTTTATCTGTAAAAGGTGTAGAGAATGGCTCATGCAAACATGCATCATTCAACTTCCTTAAATCAACAAAAATTCTGATTTCACCTTTTTGCTTCTTCTCTTAGACAAACATATGACTCACCCATTCATATTCCTCCACATTTTCAATTATTCCAGCCTTAAGCATCTTGTATAATTATTCCTTAACTTTTTCCTTATATTTGGGGTTCAGCTTATATGGTCATTGTTTTATAGGCTTCACATCTGGCTTTAGGTTGATCCTCATAACCCCGAGGTCTCCAACTATTCCCTTGAGTTCATATAACTTTGTGGGAAAGAGCTACTAATATTCATGTAACAGTTCTGCAACCTTGCTATCTGTATCCCAATAATCTCCTATAAGTGCACATTTTGGTTCCTCCTTTGTTTCTATATTCACCTTCTGCGTCTTCACCGGATGCGCTATGTTAATTATTTGCAATTATGGTCCAAAAACCTCACATTTTCCTTATGATTCTATAATACTGATATTGCGTGAATCTTCCTCATTCTCTTCCACTGTTAGATTATACAATCCTAAATCAAGTTCCAACTGCACGGCCCAAGTAGGCTGTTTGAGCCTGGCTCAGTTGGAGAATTGAAAATATTTGCATGGACTACTTTAAGAACTTCGTTGATGTACTAACAATCATCTTCAAAACTAAAAGTCATTAGGAATCCTTCGACCAAGTCCTCCCAATTTGTTGTTCCATGTCGCAGTTCAGTTTCAAGATACTAATTCATAGGGATTTCTTCTAATGTGTGAATGAATGTATGTACCCATTCTGGTGTTGGATCTTTGCCCCACATCGTAGTCCATTGGAAGATATGTCCTCGAGGGTCATCCTTGCCATCATATTTCCCTTCAAGTCTAGTATTCACTTGACCAAATATGATCTTCATAAATATGTAGTATTCTCTCCAACTTCCAATGTTTCCGTTATGTGTACCCCACCATCTAGCAGGTGTAGATCTCAACGGGACATCCAGAGCTTGAAACCTTTGTTCTTCAGGTACTGCTTCTTCAAATTTATCAAGAAACAAATTGACATCTCCTATCCCATCATAGTGCAGAAAATTACATACCTCAATAGTGATGCGGTGAAGTGATCTTGTAATGTTGTTGCCTCTCCTTTTAGAAACATAGTGCATCCTATTCTGCCAATGCTCTAGTTCTTCATAAAAATATAAAATGCATGAACTATCCTTATCCTAGCTCAACCTTCCATCTGTAGTAGGTTTGATCCAATCTTCATTCTACATGGTCAAATTATAGATATTATCGATATCCCCTTCACAGTATTAATCCCGAAGAGGCTCTATGTACCGCACTCCTTCAGATGGGTCTAGAAAAAAAATTACCCTTAGATCACCTTGGTCAAATACCATCTTTCTCCTCTTTAGATCAATTATTTCATAAATATCAAAATCCCAATCCAATCCAAGAAGCGCCGGATATGGATTGCTATCATATACAATCTCAATAGCTTCAAAATCTACCATTGCACACACTCCTTCAATATCTACTACTATACCAGCCAATCTTCCCATAGGAATAATATTTTGCTCATTAGCCTTTATCAACTGGATCAATGTGTAGAAATTATATGCACTAAGCATGCATATGTCCAAGATCCACCTGATCTCACACTATTTAACTTTATGCAAGATACTGAATCTATTCCACTTGTTAATCTTTTGCGGAAAAATTAATTGCACACACATGTGAAGCATAAACAAAATTATCAATCGCACATAACACAGTTTTTAACCGGGAAAGCCTGAAGCTGAAAACCCCAACTATATATTATGTAACATGGAGATCATATGACAATCTCATACAAGCATACAAAGCTTATCACAAGCCCTCAATACAGTACAATTGTCACACACTAATCAGGATCAATCTTGCAAATCCATGCAACGATCTTTGCCTCCTGCTAGCCTGCCTCCACTGTGAAATCCAAGCTAATTACAAAGACCAATTCAATGTAATCCCACTCTCATTGACTGCGTGATTATCATTGGCAACTCCAATGTATATGTAGATGCAATTCATGCAACACTAGTAGTCACAATAGATAGTCCATCTTGCCCTTTCACCTATCTCTCGATCTGTCTCCACTCGAAATCAATGGGAAATCGTAGTTAAATGATGTATTCTTCAGTTGATTAATGAGTTATTATTTGTGAATTCATTAACTAATTAATTCACTCCACTCTCACTAGTGTATCAATCAGCTAGACTAGATACAACTAGCTCAACTGAGTCTAACTGAGTTAAACTGAATACAACTCCATAACTACTTCTTCCAACTGTGTCATAACTCTGCCACTTGAGTTCTAACTGAGTCCTCCATGCATTAGCTCCAGTAAACCCTTAGGAATAGCGTAATTCCTTCTGTCAGCTGCTGTGCCACATCTGTGCACTGAACTGAACACTCCCTCTCAACAAGAAAGGACTGTCTTTGCATGCGACATGCAACTCCATGCATTCACCCTGCAACCTTTGCAAGCGCCCTGCAACTCCATGCATCTGCTCTACAACTCTTCCGAAACTGAAAGGCTCTAAACAACTCAATTAGTATAATGCATCTATCATCAAAGTCTTCGACTTCTGCTGGTACCATCTGCACATGTCTTTAGGAACCACTGCACTGTTGAACTCTGCACCCATGCACTCTGCACTTGCTGTCAACTCTGAACCGTGCTCCAGTATCCAACACTATCACTTTGATCTGTCTGCATCAATCCAAGTGATCATGCCACTGCTGCTCCGTGGGATCCTTGTAGCTAGGTTCAATTCATGAGATCCACACCATCTCAATGAATCCTGCCCAGAAATCTCCTCTTGGGATTACTCATGCATGTCGCCCCACCTCTTACTTGGTGGTATAGCCGCATGCAATCCCTCTACCCATCTGGCATGAAATTTCTCTGCATGAGTGGTTGCTCCCACTCCATGATCCTCATCTTGTGGCCGCTCCACATCCTGAGGTTCACTCTTACCTACATGCAAATCCATCTCCCTTTAAAGCTTCAATTGCATGGCTTTCTTACACTTCCCAATAGTAGGAAGCTCTGTAGAAATCCCATCTACTTCAAGTCTGTAGAGATTCTTAGCTCGAATCCCAACCTTCTTGACTTGCCATGTTGCTTTGTGCCGAAGGAAAAATTTTCCTTCACTAAAGACAACATCATAGCCTTTATCCTCTAACATTGCGACTGAGATTAAATTCTTCTTTAAACCTGGAACATGCACAACATCTTGTAAAAGACTGATTTTACCTAATGCCCTCTGAAAGGTAATGGTACCAATGTTATTCGCACTGTATCGTCCATTGTCACCTAGCTCAACATGCAACTGGAGATCTTTCTCCACCAAGTCACTGAAAAGGTTCACATCTCCCGTCATGTGAAAGGAAGCACCACTATCAAAGTACCACCCCGATCCTAATGCACTAGACACCATTCATGCGATCAATGAGAAGTCAAGCTCAAATTGTGAGGCAATAGCCTCACTAGCTGCAACTCCAATAGCCATCTTGTTCTTCTTCTTATGTGGACAATTTGTGGCAATATGTCCAAAATCGTGACAGTGAAAACACTTCACTTTCGACATGTCATGCTCTTTGCCATCTTCACCGGCCTCAGATATAGAATGGAATTTCTTCCCCTTCTTCTTCTTTGCCTTGGAAACAAAAGAACAGTCCTCTTCATCATCATGCTTTGATGAAGAGCCATCCTGGTACTTCGTCTTATCTCCTCCTGCACAAGATCCGACCAAAGTCGCTCCCGACCTGGCAGTTTCTCCCATCCATTGACAGAGTCTTCGTAGCTATGCCAAATCTTCGGAAGCCTAAGGAGATCCAAGCTCACCAAGTCATCATAATCAACACTGACTCCTACACTCCCAAGCTCATCCCTACATTGGACAAACTTTGTCAAGTATACCGGAATAGTGTCGTTCTTCTCCATTTTTATTTTTTTGAGCTTGTCTTTAAGCGCCAACTTCCTCTGGTCACTTTTGCTTTGGAAAAAATATATCAAAGCCTTCCACATAGCATATGGAGTGGCTTTCCCATGAAGGCTTGATACAATATGGTCTCTCACACCTTCCAACATAATCCTTCTCGCCCTTGCTACTTTCTTTTTCCATGCGTCAAGTACTGCAGCATCCACCGAAGTGGGCTTAGGAACATCTCTCTCGATGAATTCCTTGAAGCCATTATCTTCAAGCACCGCCTCCATCCTGTCCTTCCAGGCTATGTAGTTAGAGTTTCCCTCGAGTGCATACTCCAACCACAACCCATTGAAATACATTTCAATGTATACTCAATTGTCGCACCAAGAAACTCCTGCAGCAAATTCGAATTTCTCCACCAGCACAAAACTCAGCACCGCTTCACAATTGCAATCTCCATTAATTAACACAGCTCTGATACCATGTAGAAATTATATAAAATATGCATGTATATATCCAATATCACATGATCTCACACTATTTAAATTTATGCAAGATACTAAAATCTATTCCACTTGTTAATCTTTTACTTGGAAAAATTAATTGCACACACATGTGAAACATAAACAAGGGTATCAATCACACATAACAAATTTTTTAATCGGGAAAGCACGAAGATGAAAACCCCAACTATCACTATATTATATATCATGGAGATCATATGACAATCTCATACAAACATACAAATCTTATCAGCTCTCAGTACAGTACAATCGTCATACACTAATCAGGCCCAATCTTGCAAATCTATGCACCGATCTTTGCCACCTGCTAGCGTGCCTCCACTGCACAATCCAAGCTGATTACAAAGACCAATTCAATGTAATCCCACTCTCATTGAATGCATGATTATCATTGGAAACTCCAATGTATATGTAGATGCAATTCATGCATCACTAATAGTCACAACAGATAGTCTATCTTGCCCTTTCACCTATCTCTCCACTGGTCTCCACTGAAACTTCCATGCACTATAGTTAACTGATGTATTGTTCAGTTGATTAATGAGTTATTATTTATGAATTAATTAACTAATTAATTCACTCCACTCTCACTAGTGTATCAATCAGTTAGACTAGATACAACTAGCTCAACTGAGTCTAACTGAATTAAACTAAATACAACTCCATAACTACTTCTTCCAACTGTGTCATAACTCTGCCACTTGAGTTCTAACTGAGTCCTCCATGCAATAGCTCCAGTAAACCCTCAGGAATAGCGTAATTCCTTCTGTCAGCTATTGTGCCACATCTGTGCACTGAACTGAAGTGCTCCAAGAGAATAAGTTGTTGTTTAGAGTCTGATTATTATTAAGAGCTAATAATAATCGACATGCATCTATTTTTAGATTGACGATCTATAAATAGACTTCGCCCAATATTCTAAAAATATAATTTCATCTATTTTTCGCATTTGACCAACCATCTACAAATAGCCTCCTGCTACATATATAATATGCTCACCATGTCTAAAAATAGACATACACCTAAAAATAGCCTGTGTGGGCCCTACCTAGTTTAGATGATTATTTTCCAACTAGGATCAAGGATGATGTTTCAGGATGCCTCCTTCATTGTTTCTTGTTGCAAAATTCAACACTCGTTCTCAACAATAAAGGACTGTCTTTGCATGCGACATGCAACTCCATGCAACCTTTGCAAGCACCCTGCAACTCCATGCATCTGCTCTGCAACTATTCTGAAACTGAAAGGATCCAAACAACTCAATCAGTATAATGCATCTATCATCAAAGTCTTCAAATTTTGCTCGTACCAACTGCACATGTCTTCAAGAACCACTGCACTGTTGAACTCTGCACCCATGCACTTTGCACTTGCTGTCAACTCTAAACCGT
This sequence comes from Pinus albicaulis, assembly GCA_034641835.2. Taxonomy (NCBI): domain Eukaryota; kingdom Viridiplantae; phylum Streptophyta; class Pinopsida; order Pinales; family Pinaceae; genus Pinus; species Pinus albicaulis. Next base: position 120,294,850 of record CM076574.1, read on the forward strand.
GATCTAGTATCCGACACTGTCACTTTGATCTGCATGCATCAATCCAACTAATCGTGCAACTGCTGCTCTGTGGGCTCCTCGTAGCCAGGTTCAATTCATTAGATCCAAACCATCTCAATGAATCCTGCCCAGAAATCTCCTCTTAGGATTACTCATGCATGTCGCCCCACCTCTCACCTGGTGGTATAGCTGCAGGCACTCCCTCCGCCCATTTGGCACGAAAATTCTCTGCATGAATGGTTGCTCCCACTCCATGATCCTCATCTTGTGGCTTCTCCACATCCCGAGGTTCACTCTTACTTGCATGCAAATCAAGCTCCCTCTCAAGCTTCAATTGCATGGCTTTCTTACACTTCCCAATAGTAGGAAGCTTCGTAGAAATCCCATCTACTTCAAGTCTGTAGAGATTCTTAGCTCGAATCCCAACCTTCTTGAATTGTCCTGTTGCTTTGTACTGAAGGAAAAATTTTCCTTCACTAAAGACAACATCATAGCCTTTATCTTCTAACATTTCAATTGAGATTAAATTCTTCTTTAAACCTGGAACATGCTCAACATATTGTAAAAGAATGAGTTTACCTGACTCCCTCTGAAAGGTAATGGTACCAATGCCGGTCGCACTGTATCGTCCATTGTCGCCCAACTCAACATGAAACTAGAGATATTTCTCCACCAAGTCACTGAAAAGGTTCAGATCTCCAGTCATGTGAAAGGAAGCACCAGTATGCACCTGCAGCCTGCTTTAAAATTAAATAATAAATGCAACAATTCCCTTCCTCATGCCCTATGAAGCGACAAAAGTTACAACAAATGCTTGAACGTTTGCACATTATTCTGCAATAAATAGAATTATTTCGTGCAATGTTGATCATACACTTTACATAGGTCAAACCATACAGTTGGTCCTAGTTGCAACTGATTAGGCCCACCATTGTTGATGTAATATCTAAATACAGGGCACTTCTCTTTATAACGGCCTTCTGCCTTACATTTGATACACCATATTTCTGGGCGAATTTATGATAGAACTTCCTTACCCTTCTTCAACTCTTACAACTCCAAATGCATTGCTACTAATTGGTTTTGAATTTTTTGAACACCTACCTGGGTGTCTGTGATGGGTGAAGCTTCCTACTTCATAGAAATTTCTATAGCTTCAACCTGCATTGCTATCTTATGTTGTGTCAATGGCAGTCTGATATATGGCAATAGCACAGCTATAAAACAATCCTTGTGTTGCTCATCAGAAATCTGGAAGTTTACTTGGCTTAGTAACATATTGAACCTCTGATCTACTTCAAAAACAATTTTAGTTACCATTTTATTGATCTATTTTATCTTTGTAATACATCGTGATTGTGATTTTGGCTACTTAAATTCAACATTCAACACTATGTTTGTCTCATCTAACATGGCAGCTAGATGCGTCACAGAATACTTCATACACCAATAAAACACTCTTTCCTGCAACGCAGTAACAAGTTGTGCCTTCTTCATATCATAATTTGCGATCTGTCGTACTCTCCATACTGCTTCAACGACAAACCAAAATTGTTCAAGATCCTATAATCCCAGACCTTTGAAAACATGCATTCTAACTTCATTAGCCATATCTCCTGGGGGAAGGGGTGGTGGAGGTGGAGGTGGTGGTGGAGGTGGAGGGACAGTATAGGGATGGGGATGAGTTGGGATGGGGAATCCCAGAGGCGCCCTGATGATCTCCAAATTCTAACTGCGATGCACTTCTAGTGGTTTTGGGGATACTTTCTCCCTCTTCGTTTTCAGATCCAAACAACACATTGTATTCCCTCTCAACGTAGTTGTCACAATCTACCCTAAATATTTTACCACTTCACGTAGATCCAAGCTTACCCCTTCCAAACATCAATCTAATTTCATGCGTAGTACACCCTTTTCACATAAAAGCATCTTAATCCACAACTTTAAATTATTCAAGTACTTACCTCATGGACCCTTAAAAAAATCTTCGCTCCAATTCGCTTTAGGATACGTAGGTGTCTATGGTGAACTTAGTTATAAATCCTCCAAAAAATACTATTGATCTAGAAATCAATAGCTCTTGAGATATTTTTATCAATCTCCTTGATTCGTTGCAATAATTTAGGGCTCCACACAGTAGGCTTGTCGTGCTTAAAACATATCTAATTTTTAGCTAATCTCGACAACCATTCATGAGTGAGCAGAAGAAAATCTAGTGTTGATCCGTAAAAATATATTTTTGCAACCACTTTTCAGTTGACAGTCACAGATTTCTGTTTTCTTGAATTGCAAATTCTCGCTCCTTTAGATATACCTAGTCTTGAATCTCTTTTCTGGTTGGATGCCACATCCACATATCCCTCAATATTTAGATCCTGGTCCCAGAAACGAAACCATTTATAGCTTGAGGGGGCCTAGACCCAGGGTCGGAGTAGGCTGCGTGAACCGAAAAAACCTTCTATTATCGGCCATTTTGGCAACGATTTGCTGGGCAAACCAAAGTCTCACCCGAGGAAATATTAGGGGATGCTAGAACTAGGTTTCTGCATCTAGAGGGACTATGGAGTGTATCTTTATGGCATATCCTCACTTAAGGCTTATTCCGAGCTTCCCCGAACTGGTATGCTAAATATACAAACGTTGTTCAACAAATCTCCTTAACTACCTTGCACACTGCATTCTCCTACTTTACCATGTATTAATCATTATAAGAAATCATGATCATGCCTTCGCAATGAAATTATCTATAAAAACCATAATCTAGCACAAATAATCTCAAAAACACAAATAATGAAATTATACAAGTAAAGTACACATATCTGTGTTCAAAATCTTCTTTTATTAGCTCAAATATTCCCAATACAACACTTCCTGCCCTGCGCACACAATTGCAGAATTTTCAAGGTCTCCACACACACACTTGTAGGAGCCTTATCTTTTGCCCAAAACAAACATAATACAGACTCAATTTATATCTAACATTACATCCATATGTATTATATATCCAGAAGATATCCCTAGACTCCTTATATAGCAAATTCTTTTACAATAATATGGTTTGAAAACCATGGGTGGAGCTTAAAATATTCAAAACAATCCCATCCCTTTACAAAAAAAGGGGATCTGACATGCCCCAAAGCCCCTACAACTCTTAAACATATGCACGAAGTGCGCTTCACTCCTTAAAATGCTGAATTTTAACCAAAACTTAGACTGAGGGGTACCCTTACCAACACCTTGCATTGTTGAAAAAATACAACCCTCCTTCAAAAACCCACAATCTATCTTTCAATTTGGAGAAAATGATTGTGAAGAGACCTTTGGCCCCTAGCTTCAATTCTATTTAGACCTGGAAACCCAATCAGAGAATTTTCGAAGGGCCATAATCCAATAAATTTGCATATTAGAGCATGATTCTTCATATATTGGATATATTCTCTAATCTTACTAGATTTAACCTCATCCTTTAGATATTGCACCACTTTTGGTAGGAAACGCCTTGGATTTCTAGCTTGTCACGGTGCACCCATGGAGGGTTTTTTGCGAAACCAAAAACATCACTTTGCCGAGCTGCTCTATGAAACATATGACAAATATGCGGAGATTGAAGGGGAATACCAGTAGAACCAAAATCATTATGAACTTCTGAAATAATTTGGTTAAAAGAGGGGGTAGATCCCCCTCTCGTGAAGTCGAGCATAGACAACTATGTAGAAGAAACCCTAGAATTTGCAGAGCAAAGCCTGAATCCATTTAAAAATATATCAAATATTACATTAACTATAGAGAATAATTTTGTATGAAATTCCTATTAATAAAAAAATAATATATCAAATATTACATATTTTTTATATATTTTTCAAAGCATAGTCTGATTAATAACAAAATGGTCCCTTTTCTAGGCATTTTCCTAATCAATTTTGCCAAAATCCCATAGAGTTTTTTATGAATCATAAATTTAAGCTGTTTAATTTTCAAATTTAAAGTGTCTAAGGTGTTGTTTAGGGCACTTAATTGATTTATGCATTGAAAATTGCATTTTTAACAACAAGAAATTACAATCTCACACAAAATTGCTTCACTAAATTAAGTTGAAAAGACTATTTTATCTATTGATTAGACTTTTCTATTATTTAACATTCCTTAAAATCAAACTAAATGCTCCATTTTTAAGATTATGAAACCTAATCGTATCATCTCAAAGTATGTAGATAACACAAATAAAACAAGTAAAATAAAGCGTTTAATTTAATCTAAAAAAATATTATCACACAAGACTAAAATCTTGAAAAAGTTAAGAAGAAATAATATAATTCAACTATGTAGTTGTTTCAACTCAAGGTATATAGCTCATGAAAATTGAAACAAATGAAATTAAGCATTTAATTTAATTTTAAAAATCAAAATTATTACATAAGACTTGGTATCAAATAAAATATTGAAAAATAAAACAAGAAATAATAAAAGTTGACCATAAACTTGTTGGAATGGCTTTGGGGGAGGTACAAACTTCATAGGTAATAGAAATTGAAATACAAGTAAATGTTTTATTTAATTTAAAAATCAAAATTATCGCGTGTGGGGTAGGGTGATCATATACCTTGAGAATAATTAGGGATACAAATTTGTTTGGGAATTGGAAGAGGCAAAAAAACAATGTCGTTGAGGCTTATTATCATTATTAGTCAATAAAACAAGCATTATATTTAAAAATTCAAGAGATTATTGTGATTGGAGACTCTCTTCTGATGATATCTATAATTTTAAATTGATTTATCTCTAATAATTTCAAGTTAGTTCAAATTATTAAAAAGATTTTGAACCTTCTTTGTCTCATCCCTAAAACTCAATGTTATTATGTATTGAGAGAGAACAATTTGAAAGTAGAGGAAATGGATAGTCTTGGTTTTGATCTCCCTAAAGGAGATCGAGCTTGCCAAGGCCTGTTCCAAAGAGCTCTACTTTCCTAGAGGTTCCATATGAAAAGCTCCAAATGTCCTCACTTTAAAAAAATAAAATCTGTTAGTTTGGAGGGCTGCCTCCCTAGCCATCACATCTCATTTTACGTGGAGCCCACACACCCTCTCATTCACACATCTCCTTCCAGAATCCTCAACGCTTAATGTAGTCTTCAAAAGCATACAAGGGAATGTGCATGCCCTTGTATATTCAACCCATATCGTGTTGTTATGATGGGAAACACTCATTTATCATGTCATATGACAACCATGGGGAATCATTGGAAAGGAATACATAGGAAAAGTGGGAAGGTAATACTTGAAGGAGCGTTGATCCTTCCATGATTTTGAGGGTAGGTCATGATGTCTGTGAGTGGTGGAAGAGTAGCGCAAGATCTGTTTGGCAACACTTGGTCTTTAAAGTCTCCATCAAGGAATGGTAATCTTCTCACTCCACTATTGTAATCTCCCCACTATGTGGACTGCTTTTTCTGCATTGATTCATTCACCTCAAAGGTAGATATTCTCTCCACTCGAGTATGGTCCTTTCATTCTCAAAATATCTATTTTCAAATATTCCTTGTGCTATCTAGGAATTGCGATCACCCCATGATATTTATGCTGCTCCTCGAACTGATTATACTCTACCAGTGTAGATCCATATAAAGAACAGATCTAACATAAGGCGAGAGGGATCAAATTTATTTTGTTGCAAGCTTATTTTAGAGTGCAAAAAACAATGCATAATGTTTTAGTGGTTACATAACATGTGTATTGAGTCATTTTATATTAATTGATATTAAGATATTTTATTCATAACTCACATTGGATATTTTATTCTATACGACATTAAAATTGTTTCTTTTAACATTTTTTTCTTCTATATATAGATATTTATAAAGTTGATATCATGTATTAAAATATTTTTAAAAGAATAAAGTTTAAACATCTTACTCTTTTTTTTTTTAATTCTAATTACGGTACATGATATTAGCTCATATGGACAACTAATTAAAAATACATAGCATATATTTTTCTTATTTTTTATTATAAATGACATTACTTTTCTGTTTAGAGAATATTTTATTTTTATTTTAAGAGGGAAGGACATACTTACATAAGAGCATATATGGATCAAATCTCAAACTTGAAAATATATTTACAGGTCAATTAATCCATTTTAGTGCTTGGTAAATGTGATTAATATAAATCTACATTGCTAATTTTTCATTGTTTAAATTGTATATTTTGATAATTTATCATTATTAATAGTTTATATTAAAAATTGAATGAGTTACACATTTTATTCTTATTAAGAAGTAACTACTCTACTTTACCTTTAATTACTTTTTCCTTCGAACTAAGGTTAGCACATGCACACAAACACACACACACATATGTATAAACACACACTTAGAGAGAGAGAAAGTTCATAATGAAATATATTAGTTAATATGTATATTCAAACCTTTTATTTAAGTTATATATTGAGATATTGAGGAACTTTACAAAAAGATATATATATATATATTTAACATAGACATCAAATTATTGTATTTATTACTTGAAGAATGAAAGTGAAATATCAATAACTAAGCTAATTGTCGTGTTAATATATTTTTAATTGTTTATTTATATGGTTATTTAATTTAATTTTTTTGTTTGGTCGACATGATCGAAAATTATTTTTTTAGGACATGACATACTTACACATGTCCCTCTTACTGGATTTTAGAATGAGCCTCTCAGCTCAATAGTATTTTCTCAGAGCCACTCTTGGTCCTTAGCTTCACAAGTTGATCCCTCTAGTGGTTCTGCTTGCTTTGATTTTCCCTTTTGATTCTTCCCCTACCCGTATTTCTGCTAGACACCTAGTGCCAATATGGCCTTCGTGAAGGTCTTGCTCCTAATTTTGTGCTTCCTCACCGATGGAGAGGGATATTCACCATTGTCTACGCTCAATTACAGTAACAATAACCATAGGGTCAAGATAACATGGGAAACTAGCCTATTTGTGCTCTTAGATTATTTCCTCCATTTGTCAATTGTTTCTCATAAGAATTTAGGATCAAAGGGCTTCATCAAAGATAACGTTATCAAATTTGCTTACCAAGAAATGTCCCTTATTTAGGATGGAACAAAATCTCACCAACTTAGCATTTACAGTTTGAAGTATGAAGTGTAGGTTCGACACCTCCATTTGGATGACATTCCAGACTAGATGAAGGAGATCACTTAGGCAATTTCTGAAGGCAAATGGCCAACGAATAACCTCGCCTTCATTTCAATAAAATGAAAGTTTGGTTTTTTTATTGATCATTTTCTGGGGCTTTTATAAAAGATGTAAGCAAATAAGTGACACTGAAAGTTTAAAGATGAGGTACTTAGACTGTAGAAATTGGAGGAAGTGAGAAATAATAGCTTTAAGATCATTCTCTTTAAACAATTTTTCCATGTATTAATTTTAATTTTTATTCTCAAACATATTTAAATACAAATTATTCCTAATTCTTATTAAAAAAATAAAAATTATATAAAAAAATTCAATAATTTAAAATTAATAATTAAAAAATTATTTAGTAATTTAATTAGAATTAAAAATAAACAAATAAATGATTTATAAAATAAATTAATAATAATTCATATATATATATATAATGAATTAGATTGGGTAATTGGTAATAAGGCATCTCACCTAGATGATTTGGGTAAAAATTCATTTATATTATTTAGCTTTTAATTAGAAATAATTTTATTCTTTGAGCTATCAAATATGTAAAGTTTGTAATAAGATGTGCTGGTTTATCAAGGGATTTGAATTAAGGCAGATTGTATTAAGAAGATTAATTCTAACCATACTTAAGATCAAAAGATTGGAGTGGGTGGTATTGACACAATTAATAGTAATCAATCAAACTATTTTCTAATAAATAATTTTTAATATATTTAATAATTAAACAAAATAATACAACTTTATAAAAATTTTGGTTATTTTTAGATAAGATATTTAGGATTATCTATACCTCCATCAAACAAATATTTCTACCTCTATCAAACAAAAAGCTTGTGGTGAATGGCCATGACCCAATACTAAATATTGCTCACTTGGATGGAAAAATTAGAATTAAATGTATCTTCGATAGAGGTTTGGTATTATTGTAATTTTTTTCATTATTTTTTAAGAATTTGAAATACATTTAGTAATTAAAATTATTTATATATATAGTTTTATTTTAACTATAAAAAAAATAACATCAATCTATTTTAGTTTTGGATTTATTATGTATTTATGAGAATGGATTTATTATGTATTTATGAGGATGAGATATTTTGAGATGTAAACATTTTTTCAAGTTTTACATTTTGAAAAATGTTTACATCTTGAGGAATTTGTATTGATATAGAATTAAGATGGATCTATGCTACTTTTTAATACACATATATATCATGTATCAATTTCATGTTGAACATAGAAGAAATTATACATCTCCCTGAGCATCACACAATCACCAAGATCAATATTAATTCTAGACACACACACACATTTTAGTTTATGTGGACATTGGAACACTTTATTTATAATGTGTGTTAGGGTCCTATATTATAGGAATATTTGTCATTTCAGTATTTCTATTAATTTTATATTTGTCGGTGTCTTAAGTCAGTTTACAAGTCAAATCATGAATGGTCATGACATCACTCTCCGATATAACAGTCTGAAAGGTTCACTGCTCATAGTCTACAGGGAGTGTTGCGCTTCTACCAAGGCATTAAATTTTGGCACTTTTTTGCATGTATGAGGTTTTCGTGAATACTTGAATAAGCTCCAAATCATTTTGCTCAATCGGAAGATCAATGTTTGGTCAAGTCATGAAGATGGAGGTGCACTGTGCAACTACGTTACGCTTCTGCTACAAGAAGAAGATTTGAGGTTTGAAGGTTTTTGTACAGCCTAGAAGTTTTCTCATGGGTTTGAAACGTTGTATGGACCATTCCATGCCATCCCAACTCCATCAACATGTCATATCATGGCCGAAGAGAGTGTAAGCTTGGAGCATTGCACTTCTGCATCGCGCTTTCACACAGTCGCCGTATTTTCACCATATATCTTAAACCCTATAACTATTTTCCATGAATTTTTTACAGTAGATGCACGGGAGTGAGATGAATAAGATCACTTAATTTCAGGTCAAAATTCTTCACAGTTTTCAAGAAATAAGCTACCATCATCTATAATTATTTTTGGCTTTTATCGAAATACGTGTGTCAGATTTAGCTCAATTTGTTTGTGGAGAAGCATTATAATGATATTAACTTGCTAACAAAAAACTAGCTCAATATGATTCACCGTTTAGGAGATATTTGAAATACAGTAGTTTCAATTTTGGAAAATTTCACTTAAATATTAATTCCTAACCTAATGGAGGTGAATTTTGCAAAAGTAAAAGAGTTTTTTGTTATGAACGAGCCAAGTAAAAAAAACCTCCTTCAGTTTCTTCACAGGTGTCATAGTTTGGAATATTTGAGTGAACCTTAACCTATTTTTTCAGATTTGTTATTTCTTGTTTTAGTCATCATTTTTGGACGCATATTATGAGGATATGGAGTGGAATTTTTGAAAACCAAGAAGGTTTCTCCCAAGAACAATATCATCCAAAAAAACCTCCTTTGGGTTTGTAACATCTATCATAGTTCAAGAGATACGAGTTATCCATTGACCTCCATTTTCAGAAATGCAATCCCTATTCCTAACAGGCAGTTCCAAATTTAATGTAACTCACTCTATATTTGGGGAAATGGTTGAGCTCAAATCCCTGAGTCCAGGGATGAGATAATTGTATATATTTTCACGAGTTTCAGTGTGAAAAAGGTTGGTTGGTCAGATTGGAGAGGAATATATTTGTGTATGCTGTAGTTTTTCTGAATATTTACTAGTAAATGAAAGACAAAAGATGATTTGCAGGGATTCTTGTGTCAAATATTGATGGTGTTGTGCTCCCTTCATGTTGTAAGTTTTCCTTATGTTATTTTATTTTATTTATTTATTTATTTTATCTTAAATGTATGTATTCATGCTTGGATGAACCAGAACTTAATTCGGAATTCATTTAAAAGGTGCTCTGATTTAGTTTACCAAGCAATATATGTTTTCTTCTTAAAACAACATTTAGAATTCATCTATAGTTTTGATGCTTTGTGTGTTGTTTCCACCTTTCACACTCTCACCCTCATGCAATGATTTAAATGGATTTCATCACCATGACTTCATACCTTGCCCCTATAGAATATCCCTTCTCTTTTCATCCTACCACTGTAAAATAAGAAATTTGACATGAATCCATGCCCAATGGATATGTGTCCTTTCTTACCAAAAAATATTTGAAAATAAAACCTCATTGAGCACTATGCCTAGACTAACATCATAGTAGTTGAAAATCCTAATAGAGAGATCCATTTTTAAGGATAGAAGGGCTAGATTCTAGCCTAAAAGTGGTTTTGTGGTTAACTCTGAATTTCTCTCCTCAGCCTAGGGGAATTACAGAGTGATAACATTCTGGCACCGTTGCCAAGGAGTGAAAGGTTCCATATTCCCTGGGAAAGATCATAAAAGTTTCATATCTAATTTTCGATGGTGGACAACAGTCAGACACATGAATGTTGTACCATTCACCTGATGACTCCAATCAAGTTTCAATCTGATCCCAAGACTCCACTGGAAGCATGATCTATAAATCAGAGTTTTACTGGCAACTCTATTGGACGAAAATGAATTCAACTACGAGGTATGCACCTATGAATCATGATTATATACCTGGATTTCAAAATAATATGCCTTGTATATATTGGAAATCATATTTTCCAAAGTTAAATGATGAAAATGGTGATGATGTTGCTTTACATCTTATCAAATTTCATATACATTCACGGAGGATTAAAGTTGAATGACAGGAAGATTGTCTTATGAATATGTTCATGGCTACTCTGGAAGGAAATGCAAGGTCATGGTATGAAAAATTACTAGCTGCTAGTTTATGTTCTTTAAAGCATTTCCATACAATATTTTTTTCAAAATTATAAAGGATCTTATCCATCTTTGATACTAGTTCAAATTGTTGTGATCATTTTGAGAATTTCATTCAAATTTTGGATTTTTTTTTTTTTATGGATATTATGAGTTTATGGACGATGAGATCATAGAGGCCTTTCATGAGAATTCTTTTCAACATCAAAAGGAAATATTTTAGGATAGTTTCCATGAGATTCAGGTGGATTTCCAAAAGGCAATAGTTTCTCCAAAGGCTGAAAATGAAGTAGATCAACAACTTGATGAAGGCATTAATGAATCACTTACTAAGTTAAATAATAATGTACAATAGGTTTGTTATCTTGAGCTTGATGAAGATATTCAACAATTTTCAAATCAGCAATAAAGGGAGGAGGATAATAGATTAGTTGTTCTTCATTCCATTCATTTTCTCAGTTTTTGTCTCATGAAGAAACTTACAAAAATCACATCTCTGAAATTTTTTGCATGGAAAATTTAGGTAGTGAACTAGTCCTTGTTGGTAGCTTCTTACATATGCAGGAGGATCATGTGAAAGAACTTATTTCTCTTCACTCCTTTCAAATTCAAAATGAATCATTTGTTAATATATTTGAGAGTGATTTTGAAACTGAAAACATAGAACAACCAAAATTAATACATGAAGCTTCTCTTATTTGTTTTGTTCATCAAGAAGAGATAAATTTGCATATTCTTCAAGATTATTTTTGCAACCTATTTGAATCATCAGTGGAGTCTAATTTTGTGTTGTTTATCGAGCATGGGTTTCAATTTCATTTGGAATTTAAGTTGCCATTATGTATCATTTTCTGTCTGCTTATAGAGGGTGTTAGCAAAATTCTAGTGAGTTGCCATCTCGTTACTTGGATTCATTGGAAATTCCGTATCACTTGAGTGAGTAGGTTATTCAATAGTTTAGTATAGATAGAAGTGTGAATAAGCTCAATGGTTGAGCATGTTTTTTAATACTTTTCAGATTTTCATTTCAGCAGTGTGCTAGTTTCCAACAGTTTGTTTTGGAAGATTGGTGTTACTTTTCAATATTCATTTTGAGTTTGCAGTTGTGTGTCGAATATTTGGAAGAGAGAAGATTATAGGCTACAGTTGGAAAATTGAGATTCATAGTATCCCAATGGATCAGAAACATGGTCTACGATGTTCTTGGCACCTCACATGGAGGATGCCATCCCCATTGGAGCCAATGTTAGGGTACCATATTATAGGAATCTTTGTCATTTCAGTATTTATATTATTTTGAGATTTACAGGTGTCTTAAGTCAGTTTACATGTCAAATCATGAATGGTCATGAAATCACTTTGGTACAATAGTCTGAAAGGTTCGTTGTGCAAACTCTACATGGAGTGCTACGATTCTACCAAGGAATCAAATTTTGATGAGGAATCAATATTTTTGACAATTTTTTTCATGTAGGAAATTTTTGTGAATATTTAGATTAGCTCCAAATAATTTTTCTCAGTCCGAAGATCAGTGTTTGGTCAAGTCATGAAGATGGAGGTGCACTGAGCAACTGCGCTGTGCTTCTGTAGCGAGAAGAAGGTTTGGGGTTTGAAGGTTTGTGATGACCCTCTAAATTAGACATAAATTAAGGTCCATATAACCTTTATTAGGCACATAAAATATATATTAAATCTCTCCTTCTACACTTAATAATGTATTTTTATGCTTTAATATGTTCTTATGAAGGTTTAGAGATAATTGCATATTTCTGCCTAATATTATTTATTTTTGAAGGATATTGTGAGAATATTGGGTAGATTATGAAGATTTGGTGAAGGAGATAATTTAGGACTTTCTCCCTATTATTGGAGGATCAATATTGGAAAATAAATGAGCAAAATATCATGACATCATTGAGAAATTCTGGAGAGACTATGGAACTCCAATGATTTAAAAAATCTAGGAATGTGTTCCCTGTCATTTCCTGCAAACTCCTAGTGTTGGGAACTAGATCCAATATTTGAGGGATTTTTGAGGGGAAATATTCCTCCTTTCAAGGATAACGCTTCCTAATCATTTTTTATAAGTACCAATTCGAAATGGCCTCTAGGGGCATGTATATTTTAGTCTTATTGTGGAGAAAACTTGTTTTATGGAAGCTCCACTTTCTTTTCTTGCAGGGATGTACCTGGACTGATTTAATAATGAATATTGGTGTCATTTTTAGCTTCTAAGGCTTGGTTTATTCCATAGGACTTTAAGTCCTCCTTGTGCTTGGCCATCCCAGGAGCCTCAAAGCCCTCTTGCATAATTTATCTATGTTATTTTCACTTCTTATTTACATACATCTATTATTTCTGTTCTGCATATTTCTGTATTTAGTATTGTTTCTTCTATTGTTATATGATTGATTTAAATGATTTAAGTTAGTTCTTTTGTGGTTTTTTTACAAGTTTAAAAGCATTATTCATCCTTAGAGTAACTTTGGAAGGTCATCTTAATCATTAAGCTACTTGGATTTGGTTACTAGTTCATGAATTAATGAGATCCATTTGACTTGATTCCACTTGGATTAGGTCATAATAATGTTAATTTTAATAACAAAATTTATCCTATTTCATTTTCACTTTATTAGGTTAGGAATTTGATATATTAACTAGCTCACTAGTTCTTGAATTTCCATATTTTAGAGTAGAAATTTTCTGTTATTTTTTAGCATGTGTAAACATGGGTATTTTGGGGTGATTCCACTTGGAATGGAGACCTAAGACATCCTAATTTAAAAAATATTTGTCCCATACCATTTTTATTTGATTTACTTGGTCATTCGGTGAGCTATCTCCAAAACAAAGTTTCCTGTATCAAACACATAGTTTCCTGTAGCACACTTGTAGCATGTGTAAACTCCACCAAATTTGTTCCCAAAGGTTGGTTTATTTCTTTTAGGCTTGAATCATGATCCCTAGGTTATAAATACATGATTTAGGAAGAGTAAACACCACTTAGGACATTCATTTTCACAAATTAGATCAAGTCTTTTTATTTGAATTCATGCTCTTAGTATTTCAATTACAAATTGTTGTTCTTTCCTAGGATTAATTTCTTTTCAATGCAACACTTCCATTTTTGAAATTATTTTAGGCCTTGATTTAATAACATTCACTCCATTAAATCAATAACAAAAGGACGCATTTGTATGAACCCCAGGTTGATAATTAAAGTTGGTAGCCTTGGTAGTTGCAGCATTCTTGTTGCAATACTGAAGCTCATCACTTTTTGGTGACGTTGCAAGGGAGGTGCCAAAGTATGCATTGTATTATTCCCTATTCCATTCATTTCTTTTCTTTCTACAAAAACAAAAAGATTTTCATTAGGCATATTTCATTTCAAAAACAGAAAATTGCATTGCATTAGCATTCTTATTAAAAAAAAAGGTTAAAATACTTCTCCAACACCACCCACCACCCATTTGATCACATGGTGCAGTAAGAACCACATCACCATCCACTTTTGCAGGTAGAAGAAGAAGATATGGTAGAAAAGGTAGATGAAATTGATGGAGATGATGACAATGAAGAAGATCCTCTTGGATTTCCCATTCAAGATACTGATGTCAGTGTGCATATGAAGAATATCCCTCCATATTTCCTTCCCAAATTCCATGGTATGAGGTCAGAGGATCCATAAGCCTTTCTATTTGAATTTGAAATAATTTGTAGATCTTATGGCTACTTATCACACACTAAAAAATTGATATTGTTTCTTGCAAAATTCAAGGATAAAGCTATTAATTTTTCATGAGTTTGGGTACTAATTCTATAATATCATGGAATGATATACAAAAGATATTTCTAGAAAAATATAAATATCATGATCTTAAATAAGAAATTTTTAGAATGAACCAAGAAGAGGATAAGATCCTTGAGGATCTAATATAGAGGTTCATGTATAATGTTAAGAGGGAAAATTGCATCATTTAGGATTTGACATACTAAAAACCCCCTTACTTGGAACAATTAGGGATAAGTGGATTGATCTCCTTGATCTCATGAGTAAAATAGATGTATACCAATTATTATTTGAAGAAATTTGTGAAACATGCAAGCACATATCAAGAGGAAGGGAAAGAGTAAGTAAATCAACATCAACATTGGTAAGTCAAGATAAACTTCCATCTGAAAAAGAGTTAGAATCTGAGGAAGAAGTTGAATTAAATGGTTATGGGATTTCATTCTTCCCACAGAGGAAGAAAGTGAAGCTATGCCCGTCTCTATAAGAAGTAAATCTTCTTCTGATTCAACTGTATCAAATCAGAAGAAAAAATCTCTCCCCACCAAGGAGAAAAAACAGTTAGAAAATCTAAAACTGTTCAGACAGATCCTATTCCACCAGATCCCAATACAACTTCCAAAACTTTGATAGTTTCAGATACAGTGCAATATAATATGATTGAAGATACGAAAAATACTAAAGAAAATATTTCATTACATGAAATGACCAAACTCAAGAAACATCATAAATTTTGCTTAGAGAACTCAAGGAAATCCCCGTAGAACCTATACAACCACCAATTATAGCACAAGCTTCTAAATATACAGGGAAACGTCCATCATCTGCAAACAAGGTAAATCCCAATGATCTAGTTTTAATTGGTGATAGATCTATTTCACACACTCCTCCTTTACTTTTGACTTATGAGATTTTCAACAAAAATGTTCATAACTGTTTTATTGATTCATGAGCTTCTTCAAACATTATGCCAAGGACGATATGTACAAAATTGAATATTATTCCTCAAAATTCAGTTGTACATATAGTTCAGTTGGATAGAACAAGAGTTGAAGTTATTGGAGAAATGTTGTCAGTATCCATTAGGTTATCATCTAATCCAAACATACTGCAAGTAATTGATATCTTGGTTGCAGATATCCCTGAATTTTATGGTCCTATTTTAAGCAGAGATTGGTCTGAAAAGTTACATGGATATTTTGCTACTGATTGGTCACACATGTGGTTACCATACAATGGAAAACCAAATCAAATCTAAATTGAACGTGAAAAATTTATGAAACATACAATTACTGAATTTGAAGAAGAAAATGAACCTTTAGTTTCATCTTCATCTTGGCTACCCTCTTCATCTTTTCCCTCATCTCTGTCATGATTAGGATCCTCACTATTTTGACTATCATTAGGGCTCTTAGTCTCATTGTTGTCATTAGGATCATTCTTCGTTTCTTTTTCACTTGCCTCATCATCATCATTATCCACCTCCATGTCTTCTGCTTCACTGGTGACCTCTTCTTCATCACTGCTCAATTCATTTCCTTCTTCTCCTTTGACTTATTTGCAGGTCCTTGGAGGCAGTTTGGAGGTGCTTCCTGGTGATTTTTAGCAATTTTGCAAGTGGAAGAAGGTTTTCTGCCCTAAGCGTAGTGCCAGGAAAAAAACTGGGCCTATTGGGTCCTCCTCGGCGCAGCGTTGCCTGCGTGCAGGCTTTTCGGGCTCCTAAGCGCAGCGCTGAACGTGTTTGGGCCTGTCGAGCCTCTCCGAGCGCAACGCTTCCCGCGTGCAGGCCTGCCGAGTTCTGCATGTCAGGAAAAACTAGGCGAACGGGTGGCGCCCAACTGTAAATGAAACGTGCTCCCTTGTAAGCACAATGTAGTGTAAAATTACACTATGAAATTTCCCCTAAGTGCAGCGCCTGCTCCAAAGCGTAGCATCGGGTGACTTTGCCTAGAATTTGACTGAAACTCAGAACTTTCTCTTTGAATGCTTTTCACTCTTTTTGCAAGTGAAAACTGAGTTGAGTGATAAACAAAATTACTATTTACAGTCTTAGAAAAATAAATTTATCCCTTGTAAACCCACTTTATAATGTTTTTTGTCTCTTGGTCACCTTTACTGATTTTTCTTTGTCTTTTACTACATGTGACTTAAAACTTCTAAGTGGCTCTTTTCCCTTTTTGGTGGCAGCTTTCTTAGCACTGTAAAAACCTCTTTTTGGCTTGCAATGTGAAGTTGAAATCATGTTTTTACTCCCTTTGACCTTTCTGAGCGTGGGTGACTTAAGAACATGGTTCTTTCCCTTTTTTACTGTTCTTTGGGCATGATAAACTTACCTTTTATAATGACCATAATCATGTTTGACATATCTCCTCTTTGGCCACTTCTGATTTGTTGCAGGTGCCACGACATATTTATTTTAGCCCTTTTTGATGTTTCTTGGGGTAGAAACATTCAGTTATACAACAGAAACCTCATGATCAACTTGTTCTTTCCATCTTGAAACTCAACCCTATGCTTTTATTCCTTTGATCATAGAGTGAAAATGACTAGAAAATGAAGGCTTGAACTTCCTTATATTGATATTGTTTACCTATTTTCTCTGCAGGTTTTGCTTCATGCTCAGCTTTGTATGCCATATTCAGGTCTTTTGCTGCATTTGATCATTTCTTGGTATACTGTTGGACTATCATCTCAAAAACCCTAGTTCCTCTTAGAGCCAAGTGCTTCCTATCTTCTTTGCTGCAAGATGTTCTTCATTAGGGACAAACCACTTACCTCATCAATTTTCAAATATGTTTGGAGGACCCTCAACAAGATTTTTGAATCTTTTGAGGTGATTTTAGTTGTTAGAGGGCTTAGAAGCTTTTCCTGTTCAAAGGCGTAGTGCCAGTTTTTGAAGGTGTAGAACCTTTTAAAGAGGGAATTTGGAGGCCTTCCCGATGTCCAAATTGGGCCCATGATAACTTGTTGGAAATATTATCCTGTATAATATCCAAATATACCCATTTTTCTCTGATTGGAGTTGATTTTCCCTATCCAAATTTGATTCTCCCAAGACTGGTCAAAAAGTGCTGAGTGATGGTGCAGAAATGCAGAGTGCTGGTGCAGACAACTGGTGGAGGCCTTCTTTAACTCCAAATTGAGATCATGATATATAATTGGAAATATATTCTAGTCTAATGTCTAAATATACCTTTTTTTCTCTAATTAGAGTTGATTTGACCTGTCAAAAGTTGATTCTCCCAAGACTAGTCAAACAGTGCTGAATGATGGTGCATAAATGTAGAGTGCTGGTGCAGACAACTTTTGGAGGCCTTAATTAACTAAAAATTTAGCTCATGATATATCATTGGAAATATGTTACAGTATAGTTATCATTTGACTCATCAAGAGAGTCACTTGGACACTCCAGCTATGCAAAAACCGGATTTTCCCAAGGCCACTCCAGCAGTGCAACAATCCTCCCATGACACCTGTAGTTTTGACATTGATCTAAAACCATAACACCTGTGTAAAATATGAAGGAGGTTTTTCTTTTTGGACCTATTATGGAAAAATACCTCTTTCAAATTTGTCAAATTCATCTCTGTTTGGTCAAAAACATAGTTTGAAGTAAAACTATCCCTAGGTGTGACAAATGGCTTGGCTTTTGGAATGAATTCTTGGAAAATGATGGAGGCATGATATTTATGAGTTGGTATGGATTTATATTTTCTGATATGATAAATCATATGGATCCTTTGCTCCTATTCCTCCTTTCCATAGCAAACCCTAGCTTACTTGGAAGGGGAAATTAGGGTTTGGTGTAGGCAAAACAAGGGATTTAGGATTGCCTTGTAGAGGGAGGAGAATGAAGGGGTTAAGGGTTGTCTAAATTATTGGGGAAATTTTTGGGGATAGAGATGGATGTTAGAGAGTAGGGGAAAGTGGAATCTGAAAGATTTAGTGAGAGGAAGGATTGCAAAAGGGCAAAACACAGGCCTAGTCTCGAAAAAGTGTCAAATTATAGCAATAGGCTAGGTTTTGTAGAAAAATGATGATTTTGAGGGATAGGAGTGATGGGAAGTGTTTATGAAGGTATATTAAGGATAGGGTTATATGTAAGAGAATCAAGATACAAGCCTTGTTGATTATCTAACCATGGAAGTCATGAAACTAAGAAAAATTCCCTTGAAAACCCTAGATGGACAATGGAGTCATAAGCAAGGGACAAACAGAGTAATGAGATTATGGGTAGGAAAAATGATGGAAATGAGAGGCACAAGCCATTTTGAGTCTGTAGGAGTTACAAGGTGATCATGAATTGGAAAAATGGTAGGATAGTAAAATTTTTTCTCTAAGGATAATGAAGGCTGTGAGATTTCTAAAACTCACAATGTTCATGGAATTTTGTTTTTAGAAATCTAGAACCAATAATTAGTCATCTACGAATAGTGAAAATTATTGATGACTAACAGTGGCTCCACTTGGGGAGGGAAACTCCTCTTCAGGAGGTGTCCAAAACCTCAATGTTTAGATCTATGAGTTTTGAATATCAGTGCCTTACTTGCACTTGGCAGATCTCTTTCCTTCATTCGTTGATGTTCTCTTGAAGCTATGATCTCAGAAATCTGAAAAGACATGATTTCTTCAACATTAGTTCTACCTACCCATCCTACTTTTCCTAACATTTTTTCTTCACTTGGGTGCACTTGGAATTTCAAACCCTTGACATTATTTTATTTTTGAAAGCATAAAAAACTATCTACTTCTACCCTTATCACTTCCAAGGGTTCAGATTATGCTAGTGAACTCTTTTATTCTCTACCTAGAATATTCATTTGTCAAGATTAAGTTGTTTGAAAGAATTCATTCTCTAATCTACTGACATGAAATTGAAAACATTATTTGAACCAGGATTAAGCAATCTGATTCACCATGGGTTGTGGCATTAGGACAAGCTACACACAGACATTATTTTTGTACAAACAAAACTAGAAAGTATAAGGGTTGTGTTCCATCATTTGTTAGTCATCCGTATCTTTCTCTTTGGTTCAGATTTGAGCATTGAGAACCAACATCTTTTCTTCCTAATATATTCCTACTGACAAGTCAAGTTTAAATGATTTGAAAAGGATTATTTCACTAACTTATCAACAGAAATTTAAAACATGTTCAGCCATGATTAGGCTAGATGACTAAACAAGACTCTTTTTTCTCAAGTAGTGGCATTTAGAATTGCGCACTTTTAAAAGTACTCTTTTTTGGTATGGGGTTGTACCTATTCTTTAAAACTAGCCTCTTTTCTTCTTTTCTCTGTTTTTGTGTTTTCATTTTTTGACAAAACAATATGAAACCAAAACTAGATGCTCAAAAGGCTGAGTTTATTTGCATGCCTATCTATCCTAATCTAACCTATACATGATATACATATAACTGGTGAACTCTCTTTTCCAATACAACCAATCAAGTAGATGATTCCATGAGGGATCTTGGTTCAACTCTTTGAGTGTTTTGAAAAAATCAAAAGGCCATTCCCACCTCACTTGTGTTTGAAAAATAATGCCTAAAATTTTCTATAAACCTTGCATCAAACTGCTCTTGACATATTTTACTTCCTCTTCAACTGCCTCTAAGAAAATAGGAAAGGGATCTTGAAATAATACCTGGCTTAGAGGATTTGAGAGGTAAGCTTGATCCAAGACTGCTTCTTCCTCCACTTTTCTGAGCTTGGGACTCTTTTGGGAAAGAAACTCCACCTCTTCCTCAAGATCATCAGAACCAACAGTCTCATCATAAATTGCAATGTTGTCTTCCAGCAAACCTTGATTTATTTCTTCTTCAGTTAGAGGAGGAGGCATTTTCATTTTTCCTTGGATAAAGCCACAACTGTTCTCTTCCTCTTGTGAAGGCTGGTCATAGGGCTGAATGTCCTCTTTGTTGTTAAAATCAATACCCAAATATTGCTAACTTCTGATTGTATTAAATTTGTCTTTGATGAACTGAAATGAAGTATAACAAAGAGGTAAAGACCCTTCCCTTTCTCCCAAACTTTCTGCACTTTCTTCTTCAGTGTCATAGGTGACCTGTATTAGCTGATTACTGCTTTCAAGCTGATGATATTGAACTTCATCCCACAAATCAATTGTTGATTTCTCTACAATATTAGCTTCTGTTTGGAGAACATCATCATCATCAGACTGATAAAACTTTGGAGAATCATCAACATAAGTAATGTCACCAATCAAACATATTGGATTAGCAGGAAAATACATAGAAATTCTTTGTTCACATGAAGGTTTAGAGGCTAGTTGCATGCTTATTGCCCTATCTATTTCCTCTTCAGTTAAAAGAGGAGGCATCTTTCTCTTTCTTAGGATAGAACTACAACAATTCTCTTTCTCTTGTGAAGGCTGATTTTGAGGCTCAATTTTTTCTTGAGCCTCACCTATAAGAGATGGTGAATCATCACTTGTGCCTTCAGAGAGATCCTGTGGATTTTATTTTATTTCTTGATTGGTTTCTTCCTCAACTAACTCCTCTAGGCTGTCATGATAGCTATCTTGAGAATGAAAATCATGGACTGCTGCTAAGAGATCTTCAGGATGAAAATTTTTTAAATTCTTCATCACTATCTATAAGGTACTGCATGACATCCTGAGATTGATCACAACAATTTTCAGCCAAGGATAAGGATGGAGAATTTTCTTTATAATGATCACAAAATACCTTATGGAGATCTTTTAAGGAAAACAAGCTACCAGGTTTTAGCCATTCATACCATTCCCTTGATTTTCCTTCCAATGTCAGCATGAACATTTTCATAAGGCAGTCCTCATGCCATTCAACTTTTAACTTCCATACATGTATATGAAATTTGATGAGATGTAACAAGGGGTAATCAGTCTTTTCATCTTGAAATGTAGGCAGGTTTTTGTCCCAATTTATCTGAGGCATTTTGTGTGGGAATCCAGGGATGTGATCTCTACTCATTAGGGCATATCTTCGTTGTATTCTTGGATCCATATTTGTTTAATAAAAAAGGGTCACTATATCTTTTCAACTAGTCTAGAGTCTTCTACCAGTGGAGTCTTTGAGTCTATTAAGAATTGTGGAGTCGCCAGGTGGAGGGTTTCAACTTTCTTGTCCACCATCAACATGATTAATGCATTCATAGGAGAGTCTATGAGAACTAGTGGGGTCAACAGGGCTACTAAAGACCAGTGGAGTCACTAAGTGGATGATTTTTACTGTTTTAAGGATGTTCTTGTTGTCCACCATCAACAAATAAATGCCAATCTAAGGAAGTTTGTGGTTTTCTGAGGTCTTAAGGATTTCTAGGATATCATTTACTCAGAAGATCCCACCGTGATCGCCATTATGTTATGTTCCCTTGATTTGTTAGATTGGTGAGATCAAATGCACAGGGTAACATCAGACCCGTCTTTGGAGTCCTAGGACCTAGCCTTCCTGGACTCAGAGAGGGCTCCCTCTATTTGTGCAAAGAATGTGAACTTGTTTGCTTTCAGGGTTTTGATTTTAGGCTAGTTGTTAAGTGTAGGGTTTGTTTGTTTGTTTGTTTTGGTTGGGTAAGATGATCAAGTAGAATAGATAGAGTGAGGGAATCTTCAAATCATTTGGATATGGACTCAATAAAGTCATGGAAATTTTCAACAATAAATCGGGGTGGATCACAGGGAAAATCTAGCATGGTAAGATGGATTCTCAAGGTTTTTGTGAAGTGAAATGAACATCAAGTTTGTGAAACAAAGTAGGGCAAAGGGAAATCAAGAACCCTTTTTCATGTAATTAAAACTAGGAGAAATTCAACACTATTTAGCATGAAGAAGAAACAATAGATAGGGCACACCAATAACTCTTTGATTCAACTTAAGCAAATAAGCATTTCAGACATACAATCCAATGAAATATAGAAGGCGAGAAACTCATTTAACTTCTAGTGATTTCACCTTCAAGGTTAGAAAACATTCAAGATACACATATAACTTTAATCAAAGAAGAGGGAACACCTAAACATCATTGATTATAGCTATGAATATCTCCAAAACAATTATTCAAGCATGGACAAAGGGTATGATCGAAACATAGCCTCTTTGACAAACCTAATCAATGGTACTTTGGAGAGAGACCTCAAGAACAATGTTTAGAGACATCAAAAAATCAGGGATAACCATAAATCATCTTTGATACCTACTGTATTAAACCATTCATGAAATAAAAAAGCTTAGGGGGGTCTAGAGAGAAATTAAGAATTCTCTAAAATGGCCCAGCAGAGGAAAACATAGAGGTAGTGAAGAAAAAATAGAGCTAAGGTGCCTTTGAAAACATTTTTTAGTCTAAAACCTTTGTCCTACTACAATTTAGAAGGATGAACATAATGATACATGAGAAAAAAATAATTTAATATAAGCACGTCACCATTAACCAAGCTCAGCGATCTTGCAAGAAACCTTCTGTATCATCAATCAAGACAAGCCATTCACAAACTCCACAACACCAATTTCTTCTCCAATCTCCAAAAACAACTATGTATTGCTCCAAAGAGTCAAAAAATGCCAACATTTTACAATTAAGCCCTAATTCTCTACTTATCTAGAAAAGGAGGGTGAAAACCATAACTAAGGTTTGAAAATGTCAAAATCATCCATAAATGTCATTAATGCCCAAGAGACCATGCAAGGCCCAAGGCACAAAATATATCATGAAATAAATTCCAAAATAACTCCTAGCACCTAATTTTCGATTGATTTGCCTCAAAAAACATTAAAATAACAATTTTCAATTAATGAGTGTCTTTTTTTGACTTTTGGCCAAAAACACACAGTGAGGTATGAAAGCGCAGCGCCTTCATAGGCAGAAAATGGGTCCACTTGTAGCCAAGTTTTGGTGACCTTCCCGATGTCAGAATTTCATCCGTGATGGCCCGTTGGAAAGCCTGCTGAGTCAAATTTGGAAATATACCTTTGGTTTCTCAATTGTGCTTCATTTACCTGTCCAAAAGACAAAATTATTAAAAGTTCTCTAGGTTCAGTGCCAGCACAGGCAGAAAATGGGTTCACTTGCAACCAATATTTGGTGAACTTCCGGATGTCAGAATTTGCTCCATAATGGCTCGTTGGAAAGCTTGCTGAGTATAATTTAAAAATATACCTTTTTTATTTATTTATTGAGATTAATTTACCTACCCAAAAGTCAAAATGCCCAAAAATACACTAGGCGCAACGCCAACACAGGCAGAAAATGGGTCCACTTGCAACCAAGTTTTGGTGACCTTCCCGATGTCAGAATTTTCTCCGTGATGGCCCGTTTGAAATATTTCTGAGTCTAATTTCCAAATATAACTTTTATTTATTGACTGAGCTTCATTTACTTGTCCAAAAGACAAAATTCGCAAAACTTCTCTAGGCACAACGCCAGGCCTGAAAATGAGGCAGAAAGGTGAAAAATGAGGTGTTTTTTGGCCTTATGAGTGGTAAAAAATGCTCCAAATGACCTTAAATTTGGTGAGCGTATTTTACTAGATGTCAAGATTCCAAAAATGAAATTTTTTTCTGCTAGGGGTGCCGGAGATGAAAGAGTAGCACCAGGGGTGCTGCGCTTAGAGGCCTCCAAATTCACAAAAAACCAAAATTTGTCAAAATTTCCTCAAATTTGGTGGATGTGTTCCTCATGGGGTTTGAGAGACCTGTAGATAAGCTTGAGCCAAGATTCCAAGGTTTTCTTGGTATTTTTCCCCTTTGAGTGCTTGTATTTGGGCATGGGACTTTTTGAGTTTAGCCCTTGCAATTTTGGTTTTTCCGAGCATAATGCTTGGTCGTCTTCCTTTGGAGATCAAGATCTCTCTTTGCCTTCTTCAGCTGCTTGTTTTCCTCTTTATAATAGTCAATTTTATACATTTCCATGCTAAGCCATCTTTCTAGATCTTTGATCTTTGCATCTTTTCTTTCGTGCAGTATGCTAGTGGCCCTCTCCTTATCTTCAATTTCACTTTCGAGGTCCATGATGTTAAGCTCATGCTTACCTTTCTTACCTTTCTTCATCAGCCTCACTTTTAACATCTTCATTGATTTCACTATTTTCGTCTTCCTCTTAGCTGCCCTCTTCATCTTTTCCCTCATCTCTGTCATGACTAGGAGCCTCACCGTTTTGAATGTCATTAGGGCTCTTTGTCTCATTGTTGTCCTTATCATCATTCTCTGTTTCTTTGCGACTTGCCTCATCATCATCATTATCCACCTCCATGTCTTCTACTTCACTGCCTCTTCTTCATCACTAATCAATTCATTTCCTTCTATAACTAATGATGATCCCAAAATTGTCAGGGAAACAGTAGATCCAGAGGATGGAAAACTTTGGAAGGAGGCCATGGTTGATGAAATGGCATCCTTGCATAAAAATGAGGCATGGGATTTGGTGTAGTTGTGGGTTGGAAGGAAGCCCATTGGGAGAAAATGGGTGTTTAAGAAGAAGATGAATGTAGAAGGCAAGGTGGAGAAATACAAAGTTTGATTGGTAGCAAAAGGTTATTCCCAGGTGCCAGGAATTGATTTTGGTGATATTTTTTCTCCTGTTGCGAAAGTTACTTCTATTAGATTACTTTTATTTGTTGCTGCTGCATTTGATTTTGAGATAGAATAGATGGATGTGAAGAAAGCATTTCTTCATGGGGATCTAGAAGAGGAGATCTACATGAAGCAACCTGAAGGCTTTATGGTGAAGGGTAAGAAAGAACTGGTATGCAGGTTGAAGAAGTTTCTGTATGGGCTAAAACAGTCACCAAGGATGTGGTATCAGAAATTTGATACCTATATATGGGGACTTGGATTCACTAGAAGAAAGGAGGATCACTTTTTTTATTTTAAATTAATTGGTGACCATGTTATTTATTTGGTCTTGTATGTGGATGATATGTTGTTGATTGGAAATGACAAAGAAATTATCCAAGATTTGAAGACCCAACTGTTCTCCAAATATGACATGAAGGATCTTGGTGCTACAAACTATATTTTGGGCATGGAAATTAGGAGATATCAGGCAAAGAGGAAGCTCTGGTTAAACCAGAGGAAGTATGTCGAGACTATATTGCAGAGGTTCAATATGCAGGATAGTAAACCGGTGAATGTTCCTATTCCTGTAGGTGTAGAGTTATTTTCTGAACAGTGTCCCAAGACATAAGAAGAAGAGGAGGATATGTCCCGTGTTCCATATGCAAGTGCAGTGGGTAGCCTTATGTATGCAATGGTCTGTACTATACCAGAAATTGCACATGCAGTGGGAGTATTGAGCAGGTTTATGTCAAACCTAGGAAAGGAGCATTGGACAAAAGTGAAGCGGGTTTTAGATATTTACGTGGCACTAGTGATTATGGCTTATGCTACAAGGGAAGACCAGGATTGGAAAGAATGTTGGACATTCGTGGTTTTTTTGATGCAGACTGGGCTGGAGATCTGGACCAAAGAAGATCTACAAGTGGGTATGTGTTTAGCCTATTTGGAGGTGCAGTCTGTTGGATGAGTAAAATACAGTCTGTAGTGGCGCTTTCAACTATAGAGGTAGAATACATATCAGCCACTCATGCAAGAAAGGAAGCAGTTTGGTTGCAGAGATTATGTTCAAGTATGGGGTTGGTACAACAAGCAATAAGGATAGACTGTGATAGCCAAAGAACAATTTTCTTGGCTAAGAACCCTGCTTATCATTCGAAGACAAAGCACATTGATGTTCAATATCACTTTGTTAGAGATATGGTTGAAGCTAAAAGGGTGTTGCTGGTAAAGGTGGACACTTTGAAGAATGTTGCAGATGCATTGACGAAGTCTGTGAGCACTCAAAAGTTCTCTCGGTGTAGAGAAACAATGGGTGTTGAAGAATTGGCCCAATGACTAAGCTCTCTTGTGGCCCCCTGTGGAAAGAAAACAACAAGTGGGAGAATGTTGGGTATGTGTTATATTATTTCCACGACTAGCCCCACGCATATGTTGCGCGGGTGCGGCGGCCCCCATCGGGGTACGAGCGGTGCCCGAATTTTTTTTTTTGGTGTGCGGTCCCACTCATAGGCGGACCCACCCATGTTCTGTGCATGAGTTTGCACATGGTTTTTGGGGTACGATGGTTTTCTACCCCTGGTATTTTGTAGATCAGGTCAAGGGAACTACGGTTATGTTCTAATCCAAGCTTAATGGATTGGGGTTTATGTATATTTCGGCATGTATATATATGTGTTGTAACACTAAAAGGAATATAATGAAAAATCAAGCTGGTTGTCCCGATTTGGGATCCAGGGGAAAATTTCTGTGTTTATCTATTTTATGTTTTATGCTCTCGCTATTGTTTATTTTCTGTTATAAGGTTCGTGTGTAGATAATTTCTGTTCAGGGTTAAAACCTACAAAACATTCTGGAAATTTTGAAGTAGAATATGGAGGATTGATTTGAGGAATTTCAACATGCAAGGGCATGAATACTTGGAAGATCTGAAATATTTTTGGAAAATCAAGGCCAATGTACAACTTTTTAAGTGCTTCTATTGACAAAGGAACTGATTTAGGATCATGTTTGAGTTGTAACATCTGGTTTATGGACTCAACAGTAATTGTAAATAGTACTTCTTTGTTTTCATTCACTATTGCTCTTTGTTCAGGCACATAATAGTTCTAACACAACCTGATAATCTCTAGACATGGATGAGTAACTGGAACAACATATTTGGGTAGATTTGATTCCCAAATTTTGACTTCTTCCACCTGATCTAAGGATTTTTCAAAGCTCCAGCTATGGAGGTCTAACAGATTGAATTCTACAATTGGATC
Organism: Pinus albicaulis; assembly: GCA_034641835.2. Taxonomy (NCBI): domain Eukaryota; kingdom Viridiplantae; phylum Streptophyta; class Pinopsida; order Pinales; family Pinaceae; genus Pinus; species Pinus albicaulis. Next base: position 120,322,428 of record CM076574.1, read on the forward strand.
TTCTATTTTCTAGTCCAAATCTGCTAAAGGGACGTCCTCAATGTCTACAACAGGAGGTTGTAGAGGATTCAAAATGATGGCAGTCTTGGAGGACATAGCTGGAGTGGATTTTGGCATTTTTAGGCTTTCAGGATTACTAAAACTCTGTTTTTTAGACTTTATGGTTTCTTCTGTAAGATTAAATGGTTTACATAAGTATTCTTGACTTTGACAGAGGTTCTTGGATGAAAATGGGTACAACTTGTTCTTTCCCTTGGATTTTAACTTCAATTTTGGCTTTAAACTGTATTACAGACTCTTACTGGCTCATAAAATAAGAAACAACGGTTTTTTTTCCTTTTTCAGTGGATATTGGGATACAAATTGATTAAAATTGGGCATAGAGGGTCGGGGTTACCTGCAGAGTATTTATGGGTAATTTAGGATTCTTAAGTCTGTAAAAGCTAAAATCAACTTGAGTTTCTCTTTTAAAACTGAATGCAGTATTAAAACAATGTTTTTTCAAAATTTTGACAGGGTTTAAGGTCTTTTTTCGGCAACTAGAGGCTTTCTTGGAGAAATTAAGCTCTTACTTGTTCAATTCCTTTAGTAATTTCTTTTCAGAATGATAACAAGTTCGCTTTTTATAGGAAAATACCTGTTTGCACAGGTATGGGTCTCTCAAAATAGATTCTGAGGCGTTTTGACAGGTCCCTAGTATCTTTTCAGTTATCTGGAGGCTTTCTGGGACTTTTCACCAGTCTTGACAACAATATGCGGGTGTTTTTCAGGTTTAGGATATAAAAAAATGCACAGACTCCGTTTTCTTCAATCGGGAGGACAAATACAGTCGGTAAATGCAGAAAAATGGCTTAATGGTGCATTTAGGAGTTTGTTAGGCGTTTTTAGGTTTAGAATAGCCTGTAATAAATGGCGGTCACATCGGAAAAATGGTGGTTTTCAGGCTTCAAAGGCGAAAACCACATGTGGTTATCGCGTAGAAAAAGTTGGTAAGTGCTATTAGTTGGGTCGGATTGTAGAGAATTTGAATAGCGAGATATTGATAAGAGATTCTCTTAATCACAAGACTATTTGAGCTTCATGCATAATACATAACCTCTTCTACCATTGATCATCATTTTGCGGAATTAAAAACAATCGCATGCGCACATTGAAACATTAATCAATCACACATATCAACACAGTATGTAATGGGGAAAGCTTACAGCTAAAAACCCCCAACTATCTGTATATTATAATGATAGAGAACATGTAACATCATAGTACAAAGCTCCTCACAAGCTCTCATGCACACCCTCAATTGCTACACACTATCAAGCTAGATCTAGCAAAACACATGCTCCAATATTTTGCCACTTGATAGCCAACCTCTATTGCGTTTTCAATGCTATGGAATGGCTCATTAAATAACATAAACCACCTGGCTTGTACTGTGAATTCCTCATGGGTTTCTCCACCTATATGTGTGTTGTAAATAGCAACAGTATAGTCATAACTGATAGTTAACTTGCTCTTTCACCTATTTCTGCACTGGTCTCCACTAAAACTGTCCATGCACTGAAGTTAACTGATGCATTATTTAGTTGATTAATGAGTTTATAATTAGTGAATTAATTAATAATTAATTCAGACCACTCTCACTAATTGTACCAATTAGTTAAATTGAATACAAATAGCTCAACTATGTTTAGATTAGTTAAACTGAATACAACTCCACTAACTTCCTCAATCAACTCCACCAAAATCTGTCACATGAGTTCTAACTGAAGTCAACCATGCAATAGCTCCACTAAACCCTAGGAATAGCGTAATTCCTTCTGTCAGCTTCATGTGCCACATCCGTGACTTGAACTGAAGTGCTCCAAGAGGATAAGATAATGTTTATAGTCTAAATATTATTAAGAGCTAATAATATTGGACATAGCTATTTTTAGACTGGCAATCTAAAAATAGATTCCGCCCAGTATGTCTAAAAATATAAGTCCATATCTTTTTCCTGACTTGACCAACCATCCACAAATAGCATCCTGCAACTCATAGAACATGATCCATATGTCTAAAAATAGACTTTGCGCCAAAAATAGCCTGCGGGCCCACTTAGTGAAGGCGAATCCTTTCCACTAAGCTCATCATCTTGTTGCAATCTCAACACGGATGCGATCCAATAGAGCTGGGCCACGTGGAGGAGAAAGGAAAGGGTGAAACAACCCATTTCGCATGAATTAAAAAGTGTTATGTTTGCGCAACTTTATTTGTGATATGGCCAGGTGATCGTTGGATTTGGGATGGCCAATGCGAATGGTTGCAATTTATTGCGAAGGTGTTCGACAGTTAGAGGTGGGGTCTGGGGTCTGATATATGGTGGGATAAGTTTTAAACCTTATAAATATACATCTATAACGTTAAAAGATTTATGATAGTTGATTGGACGGGGGGTAAAGTTATGTGTTTTCAACTAAAACATTAACAAATGTTTCAATAACATTGGCTCGGGTATGTATTATATGGTAAATAAAACCTTTTAACAAGTGTTTAAAGACCATAGGGGTGGGGTATTATTATATTGATATGTTTAAAGCTATGGGAAAAAGGGTGGGTTTATTATTAACACATGGGATAAATATACATAGGTTTAAACTTTAAATAGTGGGTCTTGGGGATATTTACATATAATGGATTTAATAATATATACGAGAGAGATATAATATAAGAATTTAATACTTTAGGTTAAAAGTTAATATGAAATTGAAAAATGTAATGAATGAGATAAATAAAAATACATAATTTTAAACTAAGTGAAGTGTAAAAAAGGTCATTTAACACAATTTGTCCCATTTTGATTCTTTACACATAAAATTAGGATAAAAATGTATCTTATAGGTTTTTTGAGTGTTTTTGAATGAAAATGAAATTAAATAAGTAGGGTTTTTACTTTCACTAAGCAAAAAGGTGTTTTACTTAGGAAAGGGATCATAGTTTTGGAAAAGGGTGAATATGCTAATGAAATGGGTTTTATGTATGGAATCCAATATTTGCAACCAATCAGTTATTGAGCCTTGGGTCTAGTCCCAATAGAAGTCAGATAAATTCTCTGAGCCTATTTAATTGAAGGTTTAGAATATTGGATCATTGTGGGGGAGGGGAAATTAGTAATTTTTCCCGATGATGCTTTATTACATGCTTTGCACAACTGCTTTCTACCTACCCATCAATATTTCTAACATTTTTACTTCATTTGCATGGGTGCATTTAAGCTTGCAACCCTAAATCCATATTTCTTTCAAAGCATAAAAACTATCTAAGTCTAACCTGATTTCATCCGAGGGCTTAGATTAAACTGTTGAGCTCCTCATTTATTCTCTAACTATATACTGATTTTTCAAGTTTAAACTATTTGACATATCTTTATTCTCTATCTAAAACATGAAATTAAAAGCATGAAAAGTTAAGATTAAACTATTTAATTGATCGTGGATTATGGCATTTATTGGAAATCTGCACATAATCATTATTCTTGGAGTAAAAGTAAATAGTAGTGGAATTTTGACTTGCTCACTTTCAGGTCTTATTTTTATCTCTTTTTTCTTTTTTGGGTCTATTCTTTTCTAAGTCCTTTGATTTTTATTTTAGGACTTTTACCCTCTTTTCATTTATTATTATTATTTTCAAATATGGGAAGACAACTTGCAGAAAGAAAGGTATGTACATATTTACAAGACTATCAAAGTCAATTCAAAAATTATGAATCCTATTATTATAGGACCCTAACAGTGGCTCCACATGGGGATGGAATTTCTTGGTGAAATGTAAAGAACTTTTAATACTAGTAGCCTTTGAATTTTGACTCTGATGACCCTGTAAGTATCTTATGATCTCTGCAATTATTCATAGTTATGATATTTTACCTCTCAAAGCTTAGGGCCTTCTCTCTGGGCTTCAACTTTGTTTGGAAAGCATATAATCCAATCTAAAATCTTTAATGTATATATACAATAGTCAAAGTAAATGAAAATAACTATTTTTTATCTCTGAGGAGTAGTAGTGCTTCAACATTCTGCCATTTACTGGTCCATCTAACATATTTAATCCATCCATTTATTTCAGATAGAAAGCATTGTTACCTCTGTAACCATAAATTTCATAAGGTCCTTTCCATAGAAAATCAAATTTTCCATGTTTACCTTTGTCTTCTCTTCTTGAATCCCATTTTAACACTTTATCTCCAATGTGGAAATCATCTTCTTTACTCTTTTGGTCAAAAAATTTCTTTATCTTATATTGGATAACTTGAGACTTAATGTAAACCTCTTCTCTTGTTTGTTGTAAGTGAATGGTTTGAATGCCATTTGGTTCAACTTGTAATTCTTGGATAATATTCATTACTGGTACTCCTAAGGAAGATGGAAAAATAGTATCCATTCCATATACAATCTAGTAAGGAGATGTACCAATGGAATTTTTAGTTGGAAGTCTATCTGCCCATAAGGCATTGACTAACTTCTTGTTCTAAGTCTTTTTGTTATCTTCAAGTAACTTTTTGATGATATTTACAAGGCTCTTATTTGAAGATTCAACTAGACCATAAACTTGTAGATAATATGAAGTAGAATGGCCTAGGGTAATGTGATATTTATGGTAAAAGTCAATCATCATTTTATATTTGAATGTTGATCAGCGGTTGTCATTGATGTCAACCCAAGCAACACTAGGGGCTAACCCAATATTGCATGGAAATTTTGACCTACCAAATTAATATATTCTGGGTCAATAATTGTTTTGATGGTTTCTACTTGTCAAGATGTTTCCGTTGATATATGGCACACCATGTAATTATTCACGGTTTGAGAGATATTCATGTTTGAAGTTAATGGGCTAAAACCCCATGGGGTTGGGGCATGGATCATTGAAAAGTCATAATTAATATTTTTTAAGCTCCTAAAATCCCTGCCTCATTCACTTGTTGAAGCCCCTCTCAACCTAAGCATTTATATAAATTGTGATCCTCATTTCCTCCTTATGCAAGGGATTTTGCCATCTAAAACAGGTCATCATGGAATTTGTGCTCTAAATTTTTTTCTACGAAGGTTCAGATGCTGAAATTTTTATGAGGTGAAGCCGAAATCCTGAGGAAGCTGCTGTAAAAATTTCAAATCAAGGTGTGAAACATTGTTGGAGATATGATCTATGGAAGTCAAGGTTTTTGCAAGCTCCTGAAATTCATCTCAAAGAAGTGACCTTGGTAAATTCGTCATAGCTCTCTCTCTAAGTATCAGATTAGAATTCCATAAAAATTGGCAGAAAGTGCATAGTTTGTAATTTTTGCTATATCAATTTTAGAGCCAAATGAAGAAACAGTGACATGTGGCATGCCGTACAAGTGCGCTCTGCTGAAACAGTCCATAATTAGGGCATTGTGAGAGATTGGGTATAACTCTCTCTTGAAGAATGTAAATTGGGTCAGACCTATGGCATTGGAAAGATGACTCAGAGGACTACTATAGGACCAAAAATCAGATATTGAGGATCTGAAATAACAGAGGTACACCAGATTCAATATTGAGCTCCTAGAAGGAAATAAAGATAGATCATGTGTTTTCAAGGGTTGCAAAGGACCATACTTTCTACGGAAGCAAAGAAAAGCAAGGTGCAACAGAGGGTAGCATGACAAGAGAAGCAACCAAGGTGCATAACAGTAGCAAGAAGTTCATCATATGAAGTCTTCAAGTGGGCAGCACTGCATACAATCATTTTAAAGGTATCATTGTACTTAGTCATTGTAAATACATTATTGTACAAATTGTACTAGTGTCTATATGCCAAGGGTTGAAGAGGTAGTGTTGGGAGGTCTAGGATCATCATTAGGTGGTTGTGTCAAAGTTGGGTTTATGGTCTAGTATAGTATATCTTCTTCTTCTGCATCATTCTATATCATTGTAAAGTGGACCATTTTCCCTGGTACGGGATTCCATTCTTCCTTTATTCTTATATAGGGTGGTTGGGTGGTGCTAGGGTGAGTTGTAGCTCATTAGGTGTTGGGGCATCCGTTTAGTTGACTACTGAATAATCTCAGGCGTTGGAGTGTCCATCCAGTGGGAGCTGGAGAAGAATTATTTTCTAGATTCTAGGAAGTTGGAGCTTTATTTTCAATTGGAGTTGAATATTAAAGAATTATTAGAAAAGCATTAGGTGGTTTTTGTCCCGGAGTGGGTTTCCACCTTAAAAACTGTGTGCATTTATGTTCCTCTTGTTTTCTGCTATCATTGTACAAACACTGATAATAATTGAAGATTAACTAATGCTATAATTGAAAGGAATACTGATTCACCCCCCCTCTCAGTATTTCCAACAATTGGTATCAGAGCTTGGTTCCTTCAATAGCAGTTTAACAACTGGAAGGAGGTCGTGGAGCATACCAAGAATGGTGTACCTCTATTCAATGAAAATAATTATGCACTCTGAAAAGGAAGAATGGAGGTATATCTCTTGGCACAAGGTTACGAAGTATGGGACACCGTTCGAAATGGATTTACATCAACCACAGATGAACAAGGTAAGAAGAATTTGGTAAATAATGCAAAAGAAAAGAATATTATTATTAGTGGACTTATTGAATTTGATTATCATAAGGTGTTGGGTTGTAAAACTGCAAAAAAAGTATGGGACAAGCTTGAGAATATATGTGCAGGTGACTTAAATGTCAAAGAAGCAAAGCTTCAAATCTATAGAGAAACATTTGAGCAACTCAGAATGAAAGAATATTGCAACATTGCTGCATAATTCCAATACGTTGATGAAATAACCAATACTCTGGAAGGATTGGGAGAGATAGTTGACTAGAAGAATATTATATGGAAGATTCTTAGAACGTTACCAGGGAGATTCAACCCAAAGGTATCGGTCTTAGAATATAGTCCAAATCTGGACAAACTCAGCAAGGAAGAATTACATGGAGTTCTCATAGGCTATGAAATGAGACTTGATGAAGAAAAGGGTACTTAAAATCTAGAAATTGTGTTCGTTGCATCTAAGAAAACCAATAAGGATAAACAACCTTCAATTGAAATGATATGCACCTGCAAGTGTGAAGAAAAGGGAGATGATGGAGAAGGTCTTTCAAATGAAGAATATGCTCACTTTACAAGAAAACTAAAACCTAGTAAGGGAAAATTCAAAGGTAAACTTCCATTGATATGTTTCGGTTGTGGTGAGGTTGGGCATTTTGTAGAAAAATGTCTGAACAAAAGTGATGGCAACTCAAAAGGAAAGAAAGGCTTTAATAAATTCAACAAGCAAGGCAGAAAGAAAGGATCCAAAAGGAACTTTCTCTCTAAAGAAGATAGCTCATCATCCGATGAAGAAAGTGACAGCAAAGAAGAAACCAATGAGAAAGTATTTTTTATGGCCAAGCACAATAAATAAGAAGTATCAAACAATGAAGAAGAAGGGTTGACCATAGAAGAATTTTATGAGGAGGCAATCAAGCTTATAAAAGAGCTCAATGCTAAGAAGATCCGTTCTAATACTCTTGAAGAACAATTTCGAGGTCTCAAAATTGAGGTTGAAGAACACAAATGTATTGAAGAGTTACTTCAAAAGAAGTTGGAAGAAAGAAACCAAGAAAAGGAAGCATTAGAAGCCGAAGTAGTCTCGCTGCGTAAGGAAGTGAAGAAGGGAAAAACTGTCCAAAACTATGCCAACAACTCAAGGGAATTGGAAGAACTCATCAACAATCAACGATCTTACAATGACAGAACTGGCCTCGGTTACAAAGAAGAAGAAGAAGAAGGACCTTCTACAACAAAATACAATGAACCTATGAGATTTGAAAAACATGTAGACTTCATTGGACAAGATTCACAAGCACATCCTTGGAAGATGATTCCTCGACGAAGATTTTCATCCAGGTACCAACATATTTTTCATGGCTATTGTTATTCATGTGGAAAATTTGGTCATAAAGCTGTATAATGTCACACGTACCCTAGGAACCAATACAATTCCAAGAGATTCTTCAAATATGAACCTCCCAGGGCTCAACGAAACGTCAATAAATTTGAACATTTAAGAAATAATATGAAATGTTACAAATGTCGGAACTTTGGACACATAGCCAGAGACTGCAAACTTGAAAATCCTCCAGAAGAATCTTCGAAGCCATAGAATGAACGAACATGGAAGAATAAGAAGACTGATAATTGTGCTCTCGCTCTCAAGGCTCAATAAAATAAAGATGCGTGGTATGTTGACAACGGTTGCTCAACGCATATGACTGGAGATAGAAGGAAATTTGTATCTCTGAAAGAGAAGAAAAATGGAACCATATCCTTTGGAAATGATGGATCTTCAAATGTTATAGGATTAGGTACCGTCACTCTCGGAAGCAAATATGTTATATCCAAGAATGTTCTATTGGTCGAAAACATGAATCACAATCTGCTTAGTGTTGGACAAATGTGTGATCAAGGACACACAATGCTATTCAACTCCACAAAATGTGAAATTAGGAAAGGTAGTTATGGTAAAATTGTGGCTACAGCAGTCAAGCTCCAAACAACACATATGTTCTGGTTGAAGCAACTAAAGCATGTCTACTAGCTAAAGAAGATGAAAACTGGTTATGGCACAAACGAATGGGTCACATAAACTTTTACAATCTTGTCAGGATAAGAAAAAAGGAAGAAGTACGAGAAATGCCAAAAATATAAAAACCTTCCAACACACTATGTGAGGCATGTCGGCATGGCAAGTAGACAAAAGTTGAATTTAAAACAAAAGAACACTTTGCATCACATCCATTGGAATTGATACATACTGATCTATCTGGTCCTGTGAGAACAAAAGGCTTAGATAGAGAATTATATTTCATGTTAATGATAGATGACTATACCAGGATGACAGTCGTCATTTTCCTAAAGAAAAAATCTGAAGCATTTGAGTGCTTTAAGATCTACAAGGAGTTGGTTGAAAATGAAACTGATTTGAAAATAAAGTGTCTAAGATCAGATAATGGTGGAGAATTCACTTCCAAATTATTTCAGCAATATTGTGACAAAAATGGAATAAAAAGACAATTTTCAACAGCACAAACACCTCAACAAAATGGAGTTGTTGAAAGAAAGAAAAAAACTATATAGGAAATGGGTAGAACAATGTTGAAGGACTCAAAACTGGATGAAAAATTCTGGGTTCAAGAAATTGATATGGCAGTCTTCATTATCAACCGAAGTCTTCTTAGAAATAATTGCAACAAGACTCCATATGAATTATGGAAAGGAAAACTAGCTAATGTAAAATATTTTAGAATCTTCGGAAGCAAATGTTATATCAAAAGAGAAGATCAAAATTTGGGTAAGTTTGAATCACGTGTTGATGAAGGTATCTTTGTTGGTTACTCACGCAAAAGAAAGGCCTATAAATGCCATAATCTAAGACGAAAACAGATAGTGGAGAGCATAAATGTTACATTTGACGAAGATGGTGTTCTAGCGAGTAATGATGAGGATCTAGAATCTTTGAAACTTGAGACAGAGGCTGAAAAAGACACAGATAAAATTTTAGAACAAGAAGCAACTATCAACGAGGAAGAAGTAAACAATGATCATCAAGATATACCAGAACAACAACAAGAAGCTCCTCCAAGGAGAACAAAAGAGTGGATTCAAAAGAACCATCCATCAAATCAAATCATTGGTGACATAAATGAAGGTCGATAGCTTCATTCATCACAACAAGCTCACGTTGCTTTTCTAGCAACCTTTGAGCCCAGTAGTTTTGATAGAAAACTAGCTTCAGAATATCAGAAAATATGAATGAAGAATTGGATCAACTTGAGAAGAATAACACCTGGGAATTAGTTCCACGACCAAAAGATAAAAATGTCATTGGGACTAAATGGGTGTTCAGGAACAAATTGAATGAAGATGGGCAGGTTACCATAAACAAAGCAAGATTGGTTTGCAAAGGCTATGCACAAGTGGAAGGAATTGATTTCGACGAAACATTTGCACCAGTTGCCAGAATGGAAGCCATCCAAATGTTTCTTGCCTATGCATGTTCAAGAAAAATCAAAGTCTACCAAATGGATGTGAAGTCGGCATTTCTTAATGGAGAATTAGAAGAAGAAGTTTACATCGAACAGCCTGAAGGTTTTCTACTATCACAAAAAGAAGACTATGTTTGCAGGTTAAAGAAGGCTCTATACGGTCTCAAGAAGGCTCTCAGAGAATGGTATGCTCATCTTGATGGATATCTACGTCAACAAGGGTTCAAGAAAGGTACTATTGATAGCAATATTTATGTACAAATAGATAAAGATAATTTAACAATCATTGAGGTATATGTGGATGATATAATATTTGGTAGTAATGATGATCGACTAAGTAAGAAATTTTCTACAAATATGCAAAGTGAGTTTGAGATGTCTTTACTTGGTGAGCTGACATACTTCTTAGGGCTTCAAATATCTCAGCAAGAGAAAGGAATATTTATATGTCAAGCCAAGTACATCAAGGAAATGCTCAAGAAATTCAAAATGGAAGATTGCAAACCCGTCCTTACTCTGATGGTAATAGGTTGCAAATTGAGCATAGACGACTCATCTAAGGATGTGGATCAGAGGTTGTACAGATCTATGATTGGTAGTCTTCTATATGTAACAACCTCTCATCCAGATGTTATGCAAGCAATTGGACAAGTAGCAAGATTCCAAGCAGCACCAAAAGAATCACATATTATTTCCGTCAAAAGAATTCTTCGATATCTAAAGGGCACAAAAGAATATGGCTTGTGGTATCCCAAGGGTAGCAATCTCATTATTCAAGCCTTTATAGATGCAGATTAGGCAAGAAGCATTGATGATCATAAGAGTACTAGTGGAGCAACATTCTATCTAGGTGGTTGTCTCGTATCATGGTTGAGCAAAAAGAAAACTTCAATCTCGTTATCTACAGTGGAAGAATAATAAATTGCAGTAGCATTATGTTGTACTCAAGTCCTTTGGATGAAACAGACTTTGCAAGATCTTCAAGTACAATTCAGTGAGCCTATTCCCATATTTTTTGACAACACTAGTGCCATCAGCATCTCCAAGAATCTTGTCATGCATTCAAAAAAAAAACACATTCTGATCAAATATCAGTTTTTTAGAGAACAAGTCACTGAAAATAATATCAAACTTGAGTATGTTTGTACAAAAGAATAAATTTCTGATATCTTAACTAAACCTTTACCTCGTGAAGCATTTGAATATATTCATCAAAAACTTGGGATTCTCCCAAGTTCTCATTAGATTACAGGTCTGCAGGATGGTTGTGTGTTAGTGGGAGTGGAAGTGTGTACAGGTCAGAAGGATGGTTGTGTTTTAGGGTGAGTTACCCTTTTCCATTGATTTCAAAGTGGGAGAGAATGTTGTAGGAAGAGGTGTCATGATCGCAGGGGGAGTACTTGTGTTGCCATCAATGTCAAAGGGGGAGATTGTTGATCAGCGGTTGTCATTGATGTCAACCCAAGCAACACTAGGGGCTAACCCAATATTGCATGGGAATTTTTACCTACCAAATTAATATATTCTGGGTCAATAATGGTTTTGATGGTTTCTACTTGTCAAGATGTTTCCATTGATATATGGCACACCATGTAATTCTTCACAGTTTGAGAGATATTAATGTTTGAAGTTAGTGGGCTAAAACCCCATGGGGTTGGGGCATGGGTCATTGAAAAGTCAATTAATATTTTTTAAGCTCATAAAATCCCTACCACGTTCACTTGTTGAAGCCCCTCTCAACCTAAGCATTTATATAAATTGTGATCCTCATTTCCTCCTTATGCAAGGGATTTCGCTATTTGAAACAGGGCATCATGTAATTTTCACCCTAAATTTTTTTCTACGAAGGTTCAAAAGCTGAAATGTTTATGAGGCAAAGCCGAAATCCTGGGGAAGCTACTGTAAAAATTTCAGGTCAAGGTGCGCAATATTTTTGGAGATATGATCTGTGGAAGTCAGGGTTTTTACAGGCTCCTGAAATTCATCTCAAAGAAGTGACCTTGGTAAATTCATCATAACTCTCTCTCTGCGTATCAGATTGGAATTCCATAAAAAGTGGTGGATATTACACATCATGCAATTTTACCTATATCAATTTTAGAGCCAAATGAAGAAACAGTGACACGTGGAACACCGTACAAATGCGCTATGCTGAAACAGTCCATAATTAGGGCATTGTGATAGATTGGGTATAACTCTCTCTTGAAGAATCCAAATTGGGTCAGACCTGTGGCATTGGAAAAATTACTTAGAGGACTACTACAGGACCAAAAATCAGATATTGAGGATCTGAAATAATAGAGATACACCAGATTCAATATCGAGCTCCTAGAATGAAAGAAAAAGCTAGATGATGTGTTGTCAAGGGTTGCAAAGGACTAGACTTTCTACGACAGCAAAGAAAAGTAAGGTGCAACAGAGGGTAGCATGACAAGAGAAGCAACGAAGGTGCATAACAACAGCAAGAAGTTCATCATATGAAGTCTTCAAGTGGGCAGCACTGCATACAATAATTGTAAATGTATCATTGTACTTAGTCATTGTAAATACATTATTGTACAAATTGTACTAGTGTCTATCCGCCAAGGCTTGAAGAGGCAGTGTTGGGAGGTCTAGGATCATCATTAGGTGGTTGTGTCAAAGTTGGGGTTATGGTCTAGTAATGATTTTCTATATTCTAGGAAGTTGGAGCTTTATTTTCAATTGGAGTTGAATATTAAAGAATTATTAGAAAAGCATTAGGTGGTTTTTTTCCCGGAGTGGGTTTCCACCTTAAAAAATGTGTGCATTTGTGTTCCTCTTGTTTGCTGCTATCGTTGTACAAACAATGATACTAATTGAAGATTAAATAATGCTCTAATTGAAAGGAATACTAATTCACCCCCCCGTATTTCTTACTAAATGTCACTGATTGTCGGTAATTATAATTTGGGGACATCCAAATCTTGAAAGTATGTTGCTTTCTAAAAAGGAGATAATGAAATTATATTTGGCTTGCGTAGAGGGTATGGCTTCAATCCACTTGGTAAAATAGTTAGTGGCTGTCAGAATCCACTTGTGTTGGGTTGATGATCGGGGGTAAATTTCTCCAATGAAGTCAAGACCCCATTGTTGAAATGGCATTTATGTTGATATGGGTTTTAAGGGCAGGGGTGTTACACTAAAATTTGTCACCATGGCGTTTAGTTGTCTATATGGTTTCATCATTACCTATTTATTGCTCCCTTAGAGGTCTAAAAACATAAATTTCCTAAATCAAGTCTTGGAATTTGGAAAAAAACTTATTAAAACCCTAAAATCCTAACTCCACACTTTTCCTAGTCATTTCCTGCGGTACCACAGTTTATATCTATAAAACCTGTGACACATCCCACACGTTCTGCTCATTAAAAATGCATACCCCCGTAAAAGGTAAAATAAGAATAAAAGTAAGTTGTAGAAGCCCAGCTGGTCAAATATTCCCCTAGCCGGGGACTTCTAGAAGCGCTATCTGGTCGAGCTTCGCCCCTTCCATTCATTAACCTTTATCCCTACATAAATGAATCTATCCCTTGGTTTTTGGAGCTGAAATCTCATGATGAGAGGGCTTTATCCTTTCCTTTTTGGAGCTGAAACTAATTCTCCTCTGTTATAAATTGAGACCATTTTTCAGTCTCAAGGGTACTCAGAACTTGGTAGTTTTGAGGTGATTTGCTGAAGAAATTATACTCTCCACATTTGGCATCATTGGCATGAGAGAGATTACATAATCATGGCCATAGTCTTATGCTGATTCAGAGATTTGGAGTCTTATCAAACTGAGGAAAACGGCTGTTCGGGACCCCAAAAGAACCTGTACAAACATCAAGGTGTCAAGGTTGTAAGGTTTTTTTTTATTCAAAGTTAATACAAATGGATTCTATTTTCTCATTGAGTTGTTCATCTATCTTTTGAATAATTTAATTCTTGGATTCCTTGATCACTAAGATAGATTATTGCTTTTGAATTTTCATATCTTTTAGATGTTTTTAATCTTGTTTGTTTGTGTTTGATTGCAGATTCATACGCTGGATCAATACTTTCTGGAGCGACTGAATTGAAGACAGAGTAAAGCATTGGACTTCAAGTAGGAGCATCTCTCCATAGTTAATTAATAATTCTTAAGCATAATGGTCTAGAGAAAATGGTCTACATTTGTATGTTTGTTTCTAGATATCCTTAGGATACTAGGGAGATCGCTCTTGTCTGCAAGAGGGATTTGTCCGTCCAACAAAATGGCAACTCCATTGGGGAATTATCTGAACTTAGTTTTATTTTATTTTCAGTTTGATTTTTGATATTTCTTTGAGATTTATTTTCTTGAGATTAGCTCAAAACTTGATTGGGTAGAAAACTCAATAGGATCCTTGACTGTAAATGTGTATTTTTAATTTTTCTCTAGTTTTACTACCTTCCGCATTTTTTTCTTTAAAATAGAGTGGTAGACTCTGCAATATTTAGTATAATACAGTGTAGTGCCACACCTTATTTGATTAAAAACTATGGACCTTTGGAAAATTTTAGAAAAAGTAGAAATTCTGTTTTTCTGGCATTCCATTACTTGATTTGTATCCAATTTGTCTTGGTTGTCAAAGACTTCCATGAAAATTTTCTTGCAGTAATTCTATGCTTAAAATGATATTTTGAATTAGTTTTCTTTTATGAGTAAATGTTTCCTTGTCCTCCCATTGATTTGAATCAGAAACTTCTGTATACCTCAACTATTTGGTATGTCATTGTTTTGTTGAGCCATTGAACTTGATGTAGTTATTACTCTTCTGAAAATTTGATTTTGTTTTCATTAGCAAACTTAGAAAACCTTTTTCATAGATAAGGTCTGAATTTCGTTTTTAAAACTCTTATTGGATGCTTTGTATTCTTGTTGAAATAAGTAGGAAGATCTTAGTTAGATTACAAACTAAGTTAAGACATCCTACAACTTTTAGATAGAGTTCAAAATTAGAAAGTTCTTTTAGTTTTGAATTTTGTAGTTTTAAAGCTTTTGATTTTATTTTGGAAGAAGTTTGTTTTTGTTTCCGATCTTAATGATATAAGGAATTTCATTTTGATCAAAAGATATTTTTGGAATTGAAATCTCTGAATTGTCTTCTTTTTAAAGTTTCTCATATAGGAAAGAAAGAATTTATATTTTGAAAGTTTTTGAAAATCTCTCAACCCTTTCCTCTAGTTAGATTTCAAAGAGAAGAAATGAATTGTTTATCATATATATGCATTATAGCATATTTTGAGTTGGGTCATTAAAACATCATCAAAGTTTCATTTCCGTACCTATTGTCCTAAGAAACTGCCATTTGAAAGTAACGCTTAATTAAAATCAATCTATAAATTTTATATTTTCTAGGGCTCTTTTCCACCAACATAGCTTATGCTAGTGTCTTGGAATAGGTTTTAGTTAACTTTCCAAGGTAGTAAAAAAAAAAAAGTAGTTGATATTATGGTAGGAAAATCCAATTGTAGCATGTATGCTCTAGGAAGCTCCTCCTAAAGGAGTCAAGCACGAGATCATATTCGAACTAGTGAGGTAATCATACATATCTCATTGGGAGCGATAGAAGATGTGCACGTATTAAAAATGGTAAACCTCGGATAGACCATTGTCGAGGAGCTTGGGGTCACTTGTCGGTAAACCTTGGATTATGTCAAGGAACCTTCAAGGGGATTGAGCTTGTTACTCTGCCCTTGCATGTATATCGGATCGTAGACTGTTCCCCCAAGTATATGTGTTCCCGTTGGTGACCTTAGTGGCCATAAAATTTAGGGTTCTTTCCCAAGGTGACGGTGGAGGGGAGGTCCCACTGTACCTAGCGTACATTCATTTTTTTGATGGTTCCTATTGTAGTACACGAAATATCTCTTTCATGGCCTGGGTTATTTATTCACCCACAAATGAGTTAGTTTCTATGCATGGGGTAAGCCTTGGTCAAACAACGAATAATGTTGCATAATATAGCACATTGATTGAGTTGTTATTTGATACCATTTCATTTGGAATTCATCGTTTGATCGTTAGGTTAGATTCAAAACTCATTGTATTACATTTAAACAGAGTATACACAATTAAAAATCCAGTGTTATTGAGATTATTTTTGAAGGTTCGTCTCTTGGAAAGACAGTTTGAATACATTGAATATCAACACATTCCAAGAATATTAAATACATTGGCTAATGCATTAGCTAATAATGTTATAAATAGACATTTGCGACATTAAAAATTAAATTAAAACAACATTTGATATGTGTTGAACAAGATAGCCAGAAAAAGTAGTCATATCATAGATAGAGTTGTGTTTCAAAAATATTACATCATCTAGGACCATATCTTTAAACCACCTTATGATTCGAAAGATAGTGATACAAAAAAAAATATAGCAATCTGCGATGATCATCCACTATCTATGATGATGACCATGATGATATACTATATCCCGTGCCACTCTACGCAGGTATCTTCGAAACTAGCTAGGAACACCAGCGACATGCCTCTGGAGACGAAGAGGAATATTGTCCATTGTAGTCTCTGGAATCTCTCTAGTCAACCTCTCCAGATTTTTCTCTAAATAAGTGAGAATCTCTACTACCCGTTCCTCTGGTGGTGCAATAGGATCTGTTTGCTTCCTCTCGAAGCAGTGGAGATTGGTTGGTCTTCGTGGACCAACATCTGCATTTGAATTTTTGTTATCAGTATTGGACGATTAAAAACAAATAAAAATTAGAATTAAAAACACATAAAAATAATTCAATTATTGACTCATCCCATTGTGTCCCTGGGGGTAAAGGCATCTCGGGAACTCTTCGAAAATCTATACCTGCATATGGGAAATCCTTAATAGAAAATGTTTGGTTCTATAACCAACGAAAGTATGACGAAGTGAACCAAACTACTGTACAACTGTCGCCACCATGGCGAGCCATCAGTGCCACCCATCATACCATGTGAGGCTCTCTGATTTCACCAGGATCAACAGGGATCAAATGAGGGGAAAGAAACGGAATCCTCTCCAAAGAGAAAGATACTAAAATCGCTCCATACCCAAAGCTTTTTAACTTCAAGTTATTCACTCTAGTTAGTTGACCTTTCACGTTGGTCAACACCCCCTCACACCAATTGAAGATAGTGCCTATGAAGCACTCAATAGCCATCTGCATCTGTGACTTGGTGGCCATGTGTAGAGCTGCACTCCCACATAATCTGGTAACAGTAAATGCAATGACTTTTAGATCAAGATGTATGATAGTTTTAATGTCTATCCAGTTGTCCTTGGGATCAACTTCCTCGTTACAAAATTCTTGTTTGTAGCTAGCGATAGGATGGCCACCTTGCCTAGCCCCGAATAAATAAATTGGTTCACTTCTTTTTGGTAAACCAGTGACTAATTAAATATCTTCAAGCTCAATTTCTAGCTTGTGATCTCTGGTGATAAAGCATTGTTCCTGAACATCCCATTTATTTACTAGCTAGGTCATTAGCTCTACCTGTGCTCTCATACCCTGAATGGCCCAGAATTTATATAAACCGCAATCTCTCAAAGTGCGCATTATGGCCTGATTATTCATGGCCATATCATCTATCTCTTCATGTTCACATTCTCGCCACTCCAACATTGTGCAATGACCTACAAGTGGACGCATTTGATGGCTAGAAGCTATTAGAGTTAAAATCTTATCAATTTTTGAGAGAATTCTTCAATTTTTTTTTTTTACGGTGCCCTTGCAATTTTTATATTAAGACAGTGCAGACCCTCGCATGCATCCTTCATAAAAAATGGGGTAGCACGATAATTTTCTTTTAAGAAGATTATCGGGGTCCGCAGGTAACCAATGACTAGCCTGCAGATCCCTGTGAGAAAAATTTTGAACCATATTTCCCTACAAAATGAATTGAAAAAATTAAAAAGAGAGTGTAAATGGATGAAAATGAAGAGAAGAGTGTTGTGGATTACCTGGATTTGACGGAATTCGATTTGATTGGCCGGTTCTCTTGTTATCACCTCCGAAATGTTTTTTGCCAAGAGCTCTCAATTCTCAATTCTGAACACGAAAGGTAAAAATGACTTAGTTGAGCTGCTTTTTATAAGTTTTTTTGCATAAATAAAATAATATTTTATTTATTTTTCACTTTAAAAAGCTATTTTTTGAAATTTTTTACTTATTGGAAACATATATGTTTAATTTTTGAGTTTATGTGCAGAAAACAAGATTGTCAAGTGAAAAAGATTATTTTGATAATGAGTATACTTTTATCTCTTTTTCGGGCTCTTGAAAATTATGAAAAAGATAAACCCTAGAGTTATCTTTTAAGCCCTTTTTAGACTCTCTAAATTTGAAAAACATTGTCGAGTACTTGACTATTCGAACTCGTTAAGGGAAATGAAAAGTCGTCCCTTCAATATAAGTTTATCCCTTTTTCGGACTGAAATGGACTATTTATGAAAAATGTATACATTGGTTAATCATGGTCAATAGAGTTCTCTCCTGCATTATTTTATCCTTTTTCGGGCTTGAGAGACTAAATTTACGAAAAAGTGCACCCACAGAGTTTTCTTAAGTTTTTCTTCTGACTCCCTAAAATTGAAAAACACCGAGTTTCACCTATACTGGAATCGTTAAAACTTAACAATAAAGGACCTATAAATTATAAATAGGAACGAACCACTCCTTCTTAGGGTTCTATTTTAATACTAAGTTGGACTCATCTGAAGGATGAGCTTATATAACAAGCAAATGTTATCCTCCCCAAGCTTGAAAAAAATAAAGAGGTACTTGCCAGAAATGGTGGGGGAAAAGAGAGAAAATGAATCGAGTTGTCACATTTCGTTTCAGAAAGTTGTACACCACTCTTGAACATGACACTTTTTTCACATTTATATTTGGGTTGGGAAAATCCTTTGACCAAACAGTTAATCGAACCACATTGAAAGTCTTCAACCGGTTTTTGGTTATTAAATTTTGGTCAATCGTCACCATCTGCAGTGTCATTATGTGTTCAAGGGATCAATTTAATAAACCATTCATTGCAAACATTTGTCTCCATTCGCATTGACCATCCCTGAGTCAATCCTTGCTCAAAATTTCTTCAAAACTTGATCTAATGGTTTCGTATCATAGTCCTTCCTATGACGGATCACTTTCTATTGATGACAACTCATCATATAGAAAGCCGATCTAGAATCCTAACAGTAACTTGGAAAATGCATGCCCTAATGGCAGGTTTCTCGCCTTCGATGAAAGGTTGCATCATTGACCTTCAATCGAACGATTCTGTGAAATGTTTGACTTCAGATCACAAATTCACATTTCATATATTGTACTGAGTACTTTGGGAACCATTGTCAGTATTGGTGGTTTCTCTCACACTTGTTAACAATTCACATCATTGACTGGTAATCAAGTGGTTTCTACCATGTTCGACTTTGACACAATCAATCGCATGGATAGAATCGTACTAGTTCTAGAAGAAGGAATCAAGACCCTGGATCTAGTTTCCACCATTCAGGCTGCGAGGAATCTTATTATTCATCATACAGTACACTACTTCTAACAGATGGTTGCGTCCATGCTATGTCTACTCTTTATGTAATTCTAAAATCATTTTTGTATCAGAACATGTAGTTAGTTTTGATATGAGTATGGGAATGCCTACCTCAACGATGATATACATATATATATGCTTGCATTGAATTTTTTTTCAGGGTTTCAACCGGTGTGCCTATAGCTTGATCCTCAGAATGATAAAGCACTTCACTCTTCAAAATTCTTTAGAACTCTTCAGACTTCGCACTTTAGGGGGTAATATGTTACACTAAAATTTGTCACCATGACGTTTAGTTGTCTATATGGGTTCATCATTACCTATTTATTGCTCCCTTAAAGGTCTAAAAACATAAAGTTCCTCAATCAAGTCTTGGAATTTGGAAAAAAGCTTATTAAAACCGTAAAAAGCCTAACTCTACACTTTTCCTAGTCATTTCCTGTGGTACCGCGGTTTATTGCTATAAAACTTGCGACACATCCCAGACATTCTACTTATTAAAACTACAGACCCCCGTAAAAGGTAAAATAAGAAGAAAAGCAAATTCTAGAAGCCCAGTTGGTCGAATATTCTCCCAGATGGAGCCTTCTAGAAGCGCTATCTAGTCGATCTTTGCCCCTTCCATTCATGAACCTTTATCCCTTGGATTTTGGAGCTGAAATCCCATGATGAGAGGGTGTTAGTATGAATTATTTGTCGAAGCGTACGAAAAAGAACCACTTTAGCTACGCATAACTAATAGCCCTAACAACAATAATGGCTGCAAAACATCTTCAGATCTGCAATTAGTAGTTAAAGTGCTGCAACAAACAGATCTATAAATGAAAAGACATTAAGCAGTAAAGTAAAGAGTTTGCTCCATGCATCCAACGGACAAGACAAGAACACGATTTTTTGAATGAATTTTTATATTACAGGGCACCTGGGAGGAAACAAGAAGGTGTATCCAGATCTCCTCAATGGGATGGGTTCTTTGTAGTCCTCGGCACTTCAGATCTAAGCTTTCTCTCTCTTGTAGATGTAGAAAAACCCAATGTAGAAGGTAGAGCTCAATGGGAGCAAAATGGCAGAAATGAGACCAAGTGTATAGGTCCAGAGTGATCTAATATGCAACAAAAGGTGAAGAATGAAGGGGAAAACCCTCCTATTTATAACAAAATATTGGGTCATTCTAGATCTTGGTGCATGATGAAAATAATGTTAACCAAATCTAGATCCACCTCTATGGAATATTTTATTATTATTTGTTGGAGGGAAAGGGTGTTTGACTTGGGTCAAATCCCTTGATTAGTGAAAAATAAATAAATAAATGATTTATTTATCTTTTTAAGGAAGTGGTTAGGATATAATCAAATAAATAATGATTTATTTGATTAATGGTGGTTGATTTGGTCATATTTAACAAGGAATATTATTAAATAATTATTCCTAGAAAATAATAAGATAACTATGGGTTTATCTCATTAATTTCTTTATTTTTGGGTTAAACATGACTGGGAATAATAATTAAATTATGGTTTAATTAATTATTCCTTTTGGGGTTTCCTAATTAACATAGTGAGAGCAGTTTTACTTGGGGTAAAACTGGTCTTACATGGTGTACTTGGGTTCATCTAATGATGAAGAGTTAGATGACCAAAAAATGGTGTAACAGAGGGCTTTATCCCTTCCTTTTTGGAGCTAAAACTAGTTCCCTTCTGTTATAAATTGAGACCATGTTTCAGTCTCAAGGGTACTTATAACTTGGTAGTTTTGAGGTGAATTGCTGAAGAAATTATACTCTCCACATTTGGGATCATTGGCATGAGAGAGATTACATACTCATGGCCATAGTATTATGCTTATTCAGAGAGTTGGAGTCTTATCAAACCGAGGAAAATGGTTGTTCGGGACCCCGAAAGAACCTGTACAAACATCAAGGCGTCAAGGTTGTAAGGTTTTTTTTTATTATTATTCAAAGTTAATACAAATGGATTATATTTTCTCATTGAGTTGTTCATCTATCTTTTGAATAATTTAATTCTTGGATTCTTTGATCACTAAGATAGATTATTTCTTTTGAATTATCATATCTTGCAGATGCTTTTGATCTTGTTTGCTTGTCTTTTATTGCAGATTCATATGTTGGATCAATACTTTCTGGAATGAATGAATTGAAGACCGAGTAAAGCATTAGACTTTAGGTAGGAGCATCTCTCCATAGTTAATTAATAATTATTAAGCATAATGGTTTGGAGAAAATGGTCTAAATTTGTCTGTTTGTTTATATATATCCTTAGGATACTAGGGAGACCGCTCTTGTCCGCAAGAGGGATTTGTCCGTCTAACAAGGGGTAGCAGCTTTTTCGTACCCTCAAATATTTGACACTTGTGACAAGAGGTCACATACCTTTTAACATCTACAAATAAAGTAGACCAGTAAAAACCAACTCTCAGGATTTTGTCTGCAGTAGTATTCGAGTAGAGATGTCCTCCACAGTCACCTTCATGAAATTCTTGTAATACTTTGTTAGTTTCTTCTTTTAACAAACAATTTAACAAAATCCCACTATGATCTTTCCAAAAAAGTACATTGTCTAATATACAAAATCTTACTTCCTTTAGTTTTAAGAAGCTAGCTTTTGTTCTTGATAATCCAAGAGGAGCTTGTAAGTTCAGTAATACAAATATGATATCTGCATACCATTGTGAGTCTGAAAAGGCTTCATTGATCTATCGAGTTGCCATCTCTTCCTGATCATCTACTTGGGCAATAAAATTGATGTCTAGGGCATGACAATTTGATTCAGCCATAAGTTTAGCTAAACCTTGAACTTTTATAAAATTTGTGGGTTTTATCTCTGTGTCATATTCTAAAATTGTGGCAATCCACTTACCTATTCTACCATCAGGACCATCCCAAGTTAGAATGTCTTTTACTACTGCATTTGGGACATAGGAAATGATGTGAGAATAGAGAATGTAAACTTTGAAATATTTAATGGCCTTTACCAAAGCTAAGACCTGTTTCTCCATGATATTGTATTTCAAAGTGGCATCTCTAAGTGTTTTGCTAAAAAAAGCTATGGGCTTCTCATAACCCTGGTCATTTTTCTGCAGTAAAACTACAATGATGGTGTGTTCTGAAGCAAATGAAAAAAATGGTGAAATCCTTTTTAAAGTTAAGACGTATGAGGACTAGGGTTTTGGTTAAGGCTTACTTGATGGATTCAAAAGATTGCTTGGCCTCAATAGTCCATTTAAGAGCTGAATATTTTTTAAGCATGTTGTTTAATTCTCTAATTATTTCAGCTAAATTGGAAATGAATCTTCATAAAAAATTAATTTTTCCTTGAAAATCTTGTAACTCTTTTATGTTTCTTAGAGGATTGATGTTAATAATTACTCACTAGTACATTTGGCGGAAATTCCGACATTTTAGTTCCGACAATTTTGACCAAATGTCGGAAATTTCCCCAAATTTTATCAATTTTTCAAATCCTGCCCACAACTGTCGCTATATCAACGTTTGGAGACAAGTGTTGGTATTGTGACACTTAGAGGTAAGTGTCGGTCTTACGAAGTTTGGAGAAAAGCGTTGGAATTGCGATGGATTGGAGGAAAGTGTCGGTCTTGCGACACTTAGAGCTAAGTGTCACTATTGCGACGTTGGGAGCATAGCGTCGAACTTGCGACGTTTTGGATGAAAGCGTCGGACTTGCAACGTTGTGGAGGAAAGTGTCGGTCTTGCGACACTTAGAGCTAAGTGTCGCTATTGTGATGTTCAGAGCAAAGCGTCGGTATTACAATGGTTTGGGTAAAATCAAAGAAATGTTAACCATCAAAATTTTCTAAGTTGTGACCGCATGGGTGCCCTATCCATGTTCGTGTGGCCTGTTTTCTGTTGCTCCCTTATGCTTTCGTTTGGTCGTGTGCTCCGTGTCGCGACGTGTGAGGGCACCCGCCCAAACGTGTTCGGGTCGGGTCATTTTGTTTGAGGGAGGTCGTATCAAATTTTCTAATTTGTGACCATATGGGTGCCTTGTGCACATTTGTGCGGCCCATTTTCCGTTTGCTCCCTTGTGCCTTCGTTCGGTAGCCTGCCATGTCGTTTCGTTTGAGGACGCCTGCCCAAACTCGTTCGGGTAGGGTTGTTTCATTTGAGGGTGCCCACCGAAACCTGTTCGGGTAGGGTCATTTTAGTTGAGGGTGCCCACCCAAATATGTTGGGTTGGGTCGTTTTGGTTGAGGGCACCCACCCAAACACATTTGGGTCGGGTTGGTTTGGTTGAGGACGACTGTATCAATTTTGCTAAGTACTTGTGTCCGCACGGGTGCCCTATGCACGTTCGTGTGACCCATTTGCTGGTTGCTCCCTTGCGCCTTCGTTCGGTCATGCGCATCATGTCATTTCGTTTGATGGCGGCCGTATCAATTTTTTTAAGTTGTAACCACATAGGTGCCTTATGCACGTTCGTGCGGCCCGTTTTCCTTTTGCTCCCTTGTGCCTTCATTCAGTTGGGCGCGCTGTGTCATTTCGTTTGAGGGCACCCGCCCAAACCCGTTCGGGTCGGGTCATTTCGGTTGAGGGTGCCCACCCAAACGTGTTTGGGTCAGGTCATTTCGGTTGAGGGCGCCAACCCAAACGCGTTCGAGTCAGGTCGTTTCGGTTGAGGGCGCCCGCCAAAACGCGTTTAGGTATGGTAATTTTGTTTGAGGGTAGCTGTATCAAATTTTCTAAGTACTTGTGACCGCACGGGTGCCCTTTGTACGTTTGTGCGGCCTATTTACTGATTTCTCCCTTGTGCCTTCATTCAATCGTGTGCGCCATGTCGCGCTGTGTGAGGGCGCCCGCCCAAACGCGTTCAGGTCAGGTCATTTCGTTTGAGGGCGATCGTATAAAATTTGCTAAGTTGTGACCGCACGGGTGCCTTATGCATGTTTATGTGACCTGTTTTCTATTTTATCCCTTGTGCCTTCATTCGGTAGCCTGCCGTGTCATTTCATTTGAGGACGCCCGCCCAAACCCGTTCGGGTAGGGCCGTTTCGTTTGAGGGTGGTCATATCAAATTTGCTAAGTTGTGACTGCACGGGTGCCTTGTGCACGTTCGTGCATCCCATTTGCCGTTTTCTCCCTTGTGCCTTCGTTCGGTAGCTCGTCGTGTCATTTCGTTTGAGGGTGCCCACCCAAACCCATTCGGGTAGGGTCATTTCATTTGAGGGTGCCCACCGAAACTCGTTCTGGTAGGGTCGTTTTGGTTGATGGCGCTTGCCCAAATACGTTCAGGCCAGGTCGTTTCAGTTGAGGGCCGGTTCGGTTGAGGGCGGTTGTATCAAATTTTCTAAGTACTTGTGACCACATGATGCCCTGTGCACGTTCATGCGGCCCGTTTTCCGGTTGCTCTCTTGTGCCTTCGTTCAGTCGTGCATGCCATGTCGCGCCGTGTAAGGGCACCCACCCAAAAGCATTCGGGTTGGGTTGTTTTGTTTGATGGCGACCGTATCAAATTTGCTAAGTTTTGACTGCACGGGTGCCTTATGCATGTTCGTGCATCCCGTTTTCCATTTTCTCCCTTGTGCCAGCTTCGTTCAGTCAGACATGCTGTGTCGTTTCATTTGAGGTCACGCGCGCAAACACATTCGTGTCGGGTCGTTTCGGTTGAGGGCACCCGTCCAAACGTGTTCGGGCTGGGTCGTTTCAGTTGAGGGCGCCCATCCAAACACGTTCGGGTCAGCTCATTTCGGTTGAGGGTGCCCGCCCAAACGTGTTCGGGTCGGGTCGTTTCGGTTGAGGGCGGCTGTATCAAATTTTCTAAGTACTTGTGACCGCACGGGTGCCCTGTGAACGTTCTTGCGGCCCGTTTTCCGGTTGCTCCCTTGTGCCTTCGTTCAGTCATGCTCGCTGTGTCGCGGCATGTGAGGGCGCCCGCCCAAATGCATTTGGGTTAGGTTGTTTCTTTTGAGGGTAGTCGTATCAAATTTGCTAAGTTGTGACTGCACGGGTGCCTTGTACACATTTGTGCAGCCAGTTTTCCATTTTCTCCCTTGTGCCTTCTTTTGGTAGCCTTCCGTGTAATTTCGTTTGAGGGCACCCGCCCAAACGCGTTTGGTTCGGGTCGTTTCAGTTGGGGGCGCTCGTATCAAATATGCTAATTTGTGACCACACGGGTGCTCTGTGCATGTTCGCGTGGCCCGTTTGCTGGTTTCTCCCTTGTGCCTTCGTTCGGTCACGCACGTCGTGTTGTGCCGTGTGAGGGTGCCCACCCAAATGCGTTCAGGTCGAGTCATTTCGTTTGAGGGCAGTTGTATCAAATTTGCTAAGTTGTGACCGCACGGGTGCCTTGTGCATGTTCGTGCAGCCCGTTTTTCATTTTATCCCTTGTGCCTTCGTTCGGTAGCCCACCGTGTCATTTTGTTTGAGGGCGCCCGCCCAAACCTGTTCGGGTAGGGTTGTTTCGTTTGAGGGCGTCCGCTGAAACCCATTCGGGTAGGGTTGTTTCGGTTGAGGGCGCCCACCTAAACACATTCGGGTCTGGTCGTTTTAGTTGAGGGCACTCGCCCAAATGCATTTGGTTTGGGTCATTTCGGTTGAGGGCGATTGTATCAAATTTTCTAAGTAATTGTGACCGCATGGGTGCCCTCTGCACATTCATGCAAACCATTGTCCAGTTGCTTCCCTTGTGCCTTCGTTTCTTCATGCGCACCATGTCGCGCCGTGTGAGGGCGCCTGCCCAAACACGTTCGGGTAGGGTTGTTTCATTTCATGGCGGCCATATCAAATTTGCTAAGTTGTGACTGCACGGGTACCTTATGCACGTTCGTGCGGGCAATTTGTTGTTTTCTCCCTTGTGCCTTCATTCGGTCGGGCGCGTCGTGTCGTTTCATTTGAGGGCACCCACCCAAACCTATTCAGGTTGGGTCGTTTCGGTTGAGGGTGCCCGCTCAAACATGTTTGGGTTGGGTCATTTTGGTTGAGGGCACCTACCCAAACACGTTTGGGTCGGGTCGTGTGAGGGAACCGAAGGAAATGCATTCAGGAGGGTCAGGTCGGGTCGTGCTGTGTGAGGGCGCCCAAGGAAACGTGCTCGGGTGGGTCAGGGTCGGGTCGGGTTGGGTCTTGTCATGTGAGGCTGCCCAAGGAAACACATTCATACGGGTTGGGTCGAGTCGTGTGATGGCCCTCAAGGAAACGCATTCGGGTGGGTCAGGTTGGGTCTGGTCGGGTCTTGTCATGTGAGGCCGCCCAAGGAAACACATTTGCATGGGTCAGGTCGAGTCGTGTGATGGCACCCAATTAGCTGGAAATGAGTTCGGGCTAGGTTAGGTCAGTTCGTGCTGTATTTTAAGGGCACCCAAGGAAACACGTTCGGGCAGGTCGGGTTGGGTCAGGTCGGGTCAGATTGTGCCATGTGAGGTCACCCAAGGAAATGCGTTCGGGCGTGTCGAGTTAGGTCTGGTCAGGTAGTGTCATGTGAGGCTGCCCAAGGAATCACATTCGCACGGGTCGGATCGAGTTGGGTCCAGTCGAGTCTTGTCATGTGAGGTCGATCAAGGAAACACGTTTGTACAGGTCGGGTCGAGTCTGCATGTACTGATGGCACTCAAGGAAACGCGTTCGTGCCGGTCGGGTTGGGTCTAGTGATCAGGTCTTATCGTGTGAGGCCGCCCAAAGAAACACATTCGTACGGGTCGGGTTGAGTCGTGTGATGGTGCCCAATTAGCTAGAAATGAGTTTGGGTTAGGTCAGGTTAGTTCATGCCGTATTGTAAGGGCGCCCAAGGAAACACGTTTGGGCGGGTCAGGTCAGGTTGGGTCGGGTCACGTCATGCCATGTGAGGCCGCCCAAGGAAATGTTTTCCGGCGGGTCGAGTTGGGTCTGGTCGGGTCGTGCCGCGTGAGGCCGCCAAAGGAAACACTTTCGGGTGGGTCGAGTTGGGTCTGGTCGGGTTGTGTTGTGTGAGGCCGCCTAAGGAAACACATTCGTATGGGTCGGGTCGAGTCATGTCGTGTGGCCGCCCAAGGAAACACATTTGTATAGGTCGGGTTGAGTCATGTACTGATGGCGCTCAAGGAAATCCCTTTGGGCGGGTCGGGTTGGGTCTGGTGATCGGGCCTTCTCGTGTGAGGCCACCCAAGGAAACACATTCGTACGGGTCAGGTCGAGTCATGTGATGGCACCCAATTAGATGGAAAGGAGTTTGGATTAGGTCAGGTCGGTTCGTGCTGTATTGTAAGGGCACCCAAGCGAACAAGTTTGGGCATGTTGGGTCGGGTCAGGTCATGCCTTGTGAGGCCACCCAAGGAAACGCGTTTGGGTGGGTCGAGTTGGGTCTGGTCGGGTCGTGTCGTGTGAGGCTGCCAAAGGAAACGCATTCAGGCAGGTCAAGTTGGGTCTGGTCGGGTCATGTCATGTGAGGCCGCTTAAGGAAACACGTTCGTATAGGTCAGGTCGAGTTGGGTCTGTTAGGGTCGTGTCGTGTCATGAGGCCGCCCAAGGAAACACATTCGTACAGGTTGGGTCGAGTCGTGTACTGATGGCGCTCAAGGAAACGTGTTCGGGCGGGTCGGGTTGGGCCTGGTCAGGTCTTGTCGTGTGAGGCCGCCCAAGGAAACACATTCGTACGAGTCGGGTCGAGTCGTGTGATGGCACCAAATTAGCTAGAAATAAGTTCGGGTTATAAAGTCAGGTCGGTTCATGCCATATTGTAAGGGTGCCCAAGGAAACACGCTGTTCTGGCGGGTTGGTTCGGGTGATCTGGTCGGGTCAAGTCGTGCCATGTGAGGCCGCCCAAGGAAACGCGTTCGGGCATGTCGAGTTGGGTTTGGTCGGGTCATGTTGTGTGAGGCCACCCAAGGAAACGTGTTCATACGGGTCCTGTCGAGTTGGGTCTAGTCAAGTTGTGTCATGTGAGGCCACCCAAGGAAACACATTCATACGAGTTGGGTCTAGTCGTGTGATGACGCTCAAGGAAATGTGTTTGGGCGGGTCAGGTTGGGTTTGGTCGGGTCATGTCGACATGTGAGGCCGCCCAAGGAAACACGTTCATACAGGTTTGGATCGAGTCGTGTACTGATGGCACTCAAGGAAATGTGTTAGGGAGGGTCGAGTTGGGTCTGGTCGAGTCATGTCGTGTGAGGCCGCCCAAGGAAACACGTTCGTACAGGTCGGGTTGATCGATTCGTGCGATGGCACTCAAGGAAACATGTTCGGGCGGGTCGGGTTTACATTCAATGGCTTAATAATAATTTTTAAAAATCCCCATAGGTACTCCCAACTCTGAGTGCCCCTTAATGTTTTTCATCTTCCTTGATTTAACCTTTCTCTTTGATTTTTGTTTAGCCAAAAGGATGTATGACCTTATTCCCACGGTGGATTTTAATATAATAGATGAGGCGTTTACTTTTAGGCCACCTTTTATATCAACATTACTCCTCACTGCAAAGAGATTTTTTTTAATATATTAAAGGATATATGAATTGTGACCCTACTCATTTCCACCTCCAACCAAGAAATTCCATCAACCTTAATATTAAAAAAATATACCCTCTTATCCCCCATATCCTTAGGAAGACCACCCTCCCTATCCCTTAGAATATATATATATATATATATATATATATATCAAGCATTCCTTGGGTGGAAAAGTTTCAAAATTAAAACCCTTGATACTATGGTTTTCTCAAATTTTTCCATGAAGGTTTGTTTGTCAAGGGGTAGAAAATTGGTTGGGTTATCCACTACCAACACATGAGAACAAAATGCAATTGGAGGAGATCTATGACGACTTACATTTTTCCTTTGCTTGAATATTAATCTCCTAGCAATCTCCTATACAAGTTGATTATCTTTCCACATAAAATATTTATGCCCAAACATCATTTTCAAGGAATCCCCTTTTCTACTCTATAATTTTGACATGCCCATTGGCTCTCTTTCCCTGCAATGAATTTATGGTAATGGTAGGGTATATTTTCTTCTCAACTCGTAGCATAGGCTCAAAAAATATTTTTATCTAGCGCTCCCATATCTCTAGAGGATCATTCATTATGTCTCCTTTCCTTTTCACCCAAAAATATTCGTGGGTGTCCCAATGGGCCAACACTTTTAACATGGCCATGAATACATCAATTTATTCACCTAAGGGGAATATCATAATAATCTAAAACTTGGTTAGTTCCATCTCTACACAACTTAGCTACAATTTTTTTGGTCTAATATTTTGTTCTTTCATTCATTTTAATGAACTTATCTAGAGTGTCCCCAATAAGTATGAGATTTCTCCCCTTACAAATTCAACAAGAAGTGAAAGGAGATTTACCCAAATAGCTTATACAATATCTTTTTCCTTGAGAGGGTCATAATAGGGTCACCATTCTTTTAATTACATGTAAGTATTGCTTGATAAACAATTCTATTTTTGGATTACTTCCACATCCTTACCAAGCATGAAAGTAAACAATGTCGATCCCTTTGCTAAAAAGTGGAAGAATGAAGTATAACGCAACACCGATGTCCAATGCCTATTTATTCACTGACTCATAAAAGTCTTAGATATATGTCTCATATATAAATTTTTCACAGGTAGCATTAATGTAGTATTTGATCCATTTGTACATATTCCATGAAAATTATCATTAAAATATCTTATTTCATCTTCATACATTTAAGTTTAATCCTTCTAATCCTATTTCTAGTACCAAGCTTTTCCCTTTTGTTATTTTCCCAAGAACCCTACCCCACCTCGTAAATACCACATAGTGATGTTTCCCAAAATTTAGATCTCCTTCACCTAATATAAACCTCTAGCCATTATAAGTTCTTAAAGTTAAAGGTTTGATTAAACACACAAAAGAGTATAAGGAAGCTTATTGGGTGATATTAATAAGGGAACTAAAAGATTTTATTCAAAACCTTAATGCCATGTTTAAGGGAACTAAATGAATTATATGCCATGTTTAAATCAAACCTAAGTTCCAAAGTTTTTATACGTTGGCATTTGAAAGGTTTTAATACCTATTTATATGGTGGAGCATTACCTCCATAAACTATGGTTTTAATATCAACAGAGGCATTTCAAACGAGTTACATGGTGGCATATTCATTAACCTATGGTTCAAAGGTTTCAGATTAATCGCGGGCCTTTCAAAATTTTACATTAATCACTACAGCTACCCCTGCATGTAATCACTACATCTACTTTCCACTTCCATAATCGACTCAAACCCTACTGGTTATACTCCTCCTGCTGCAAAGAACTGCTCGTGAAACGTGCAAGAAACTCCAGAAAGCTTCCTAAAATACCGTAGGCCCTTCCTCCATTAGCAGGAAAAATGGTAATGTGAACTTATTTTTTGTTTGTTACAGGTGTGAAGTTATTTTCCATGTTTTGTTGTATAAATTGAAAGCAATTTCACATGGGTTCAGTTGTTGCACCTGCCTATATATTTCTTTACTTTCTGAATCTGTAGGAGTCATTTTGTAAGGAGCCTCATTAGGTAGACTTAATATTTGAACCAAGTCAACCTAATTTGAAATACTTCTCATGGGAGGTATTCTCTTTGGCATATCATCAGCAATAATATCTACAAACTCATTCAACAATTGTTGAGTTTCCATCGACACATAACTATTTTCCTTATCTTCTTGTAACTTCTTTGGCATTATGGCCAAACAGAAGTTTGTCTATCTTTATTCCTTAAGAAATTCATTGGTTGATCACAACATTACATGACCACTTTTGTTGCCATTACACCCTGCATCACTATTGTCCGTTGTTGTTGTCTCCTCTTTTGCCATTTTCTCTACTATAATGTTGTCCATCTTTGCTGAATTCATATGTATTTTCCATACCATCATTCAGCACCTTCCTATCAAACAACCAAAGTCTTCGCAATAATAGATGAGATGCCCCCATCTCTTCCACATACATAATACTTGATCATTGAAGTTGCTGATCTAAAAACTCAACAAACATACTCTGTCACAGTGACATGCTGACATTTCTATAACTATGAAACCCAATATGGATTGGGATAGGAGATGCACTTTAATTTTAGCGTATCGGTCAACTCAGTGGACACCAAATTTTCTGTACTCCCACCATCTATGATAAATTTGCAGCATTTACCTAGAAGGCTAGAACCTGGCATTTAGTTCTAAAAAATTTCCCTCTGTTTATGTACTTTTGTAGCCTTCCTTTTAGGTTTGAGTAACGCCATTTTGAAAAACGTTTTTCACCCTCTTCATGCTGAAGTATTACAACATTTTCTCCCATAGTTGATGCCTCACCTGCCCATGTGACATGAGTCCTGGCCTCGTTCCTTCTTCCTATATTTTGCTTCTATGGGCATTTAGATGCTTTCTGCCTGTCTACTCCATACCTGTAAAAATTAATGACATACTAATTATTGCATTTTCTAAACTCTCTGCCTCTTCCACATGATTGTATCCTTAGGAAATTTTACTTCTTAATGATTCAACTTCTCTCCCTTCACTAGAATGTCTCCTTACAACCTTTACTCTTTCTTTTCTTCTAAATTTTTTCCTCTGCAATTCTACTGCTACTTCCTATTCAACTTTTCCTCTACATTGGAAGTAATCTGATATGCTTCATCCATGATTTGGAAAGAATGGGTACTCATCTCATCTTGAATCTGGACCTTCAATCCATTCACACACCTTGCTAAGCTTTGATACTATGGCTCTTTTAGTCTTGATTTGGGAGTCATTTTGAAGAATTCTTTTGTATACTCCCATATAGATATCTATTTTTGATTCAAATTTTGTGTTTTCTCTGCATAAACTTTGTTCATAATCAACAAGAAATAACTTGTCCTTGATTTTACTCACCATTTTCTTCCAATTCTTAATCTTCTCCTGGTGCTTGTCCACTTTGCCATTTTGCACAACATTGCAGCATAGTGCAGGATATCCTTTCAAATTAGTTATTGTAAAATGAACTATATTGGGGTATTGGACATTCTCATACTCAAAGTATCTATTGAGTTCACCTATCAAATGTATGAGCCTTTACTTTCAAACCCATTATGGCATGAAACTTACACCCTTATATTACCTATATGTTTAAAAAATGAAATCAAATGCTCAACTGTGTTCTTCCACCAAAACATCCTCTGATTTTGAGTCTGCTATAGCTACAACATCTCCAATTTGTCTGGTTTCTAATTCTTCAATTTTCCTTCTCAATTCCTCCAATTCCTGGTTCCTCAAATCTCTTCGTGGCGACATCCTTAGGAGTTTTCTAAGCCTATAAGACTACCATTCACAAGCCTTTCTTTTGACACTACCTCATTGCTTGTCTCTCAATAAACAAGAGAAAAAATGAATATCTTTCAGGTCTCCTTGCTACCACACTTGCGCATGAATTGATCTCATGGAACCCAACTAGCAAGAGAGAATTATTTTTGATACTTCTGCAAATTCTCAACCAGAGCTGAAATTTGCTTTGATCCCACTTGATGCACCAAAGTTTTTCTATAATTTTGTGACTCACTACAAAATTGTGACACTATTAGAGTGCAAAAACTATGGAAGTAGCTTACTTAAGCAATCATAGTAAGCAAATTCTATAGAACTAATTTGAAAAAATTATTAATATAAAGAATAGGAAATAGGCGTTTACTTTTAGGCCACCTTTTATATCAACATTACTCCTCACTGCAAAGAGAATTTTTTAATATATTAAAGGATACATGAATTGTGGCCCTACTCATTGATACCTCCAACCAAGAAATTCCATCAACCTTAATATTAAAAAAATATACCCTCATATCCCCCATATCCTTAGGAAGACCACCCTCCCTATCCC
Source organism: Pinus albicaulis (assembly GCA_034641835.2). NCBI lineage: Eukaryota > Viridiplantae > Streptophyta > Pinopsida > Pinales > Pinaceae > Pinus > Pinus albicaulis. Next base: position 120,355,846 of record CM076574.1, read on the forward strand.
TTAGAATATATATATATATATATATATATATATATCAAGCATTCCTTGGGTGGAAAAGTTTCAAAATTAAAACCCTTGATACTATGGTTTTCTCAAAATTTTCCATGAAGGTTTGTTTGTCAAGGGGTAGACAATTGGGTGGGTTATCCACTACCAACCCATGAGAACAAAATGAAATTGGAGGAGAACTATGATGACTTACATTTTTCCTTTGCGTGAATATTAATCTCCTAGCAATCTCCTATACAAGTTGATCATCTTTCCGCATAAAATATTTATGCCCAAACATCATTTCCAAGGACTCCCCTTTTCTACTCTATAATTTTGACATGCCCATTGGCTCTCTTTCCTTGCAATGAATTTATGGTAATGGTAGGGTATATTTTCTTCTTAACTCCTAGCATAGGCTCAAAAAATATTTTTATCTAGCGTTCCCAAATCTCTAGAGGATCATTCATTATGTCTCCTTTCCTTTTCACCTAAAAATATTCGTGGGTGTCCCAATGGGCCAAAAATTTTAACATGGCCATGAATACATCAATTTATTCACTTAAAGGGAATATCATAATAATCTAAAACTTGGTTAGTTCCATCTCTACACAACTTAGCTACAATTTTGGTGGTCTAAGATTTTGTTCTTTCATTCATTTTATGGGCATTTATATGCTTTCTGCCTGTCTACTCCATACTTGTAACAAGTAATGAAATACTTATCCTTTCCTTTTCTAAAATCTCTGCCTCTGCCACATGGTTCTCTCGTTAGGAAATTTGACTTCTTAATGCTTCAACTTATCTCCCTTCGCTAGAATGTCTCCTTACAACCTTTACTCTTTCTTTGCTTCTAAATTTTTTCCTCTGCAATTCTACTGCTACTTCCTATTCAACTTTTCCTCTACCTTGAAAGAAATCTGATATGCTTCATCCATGATTTGGAAATAATGGGTACTCATCTCATCTTGAATCTGGACCTTCAATCCATTCACACACCTTGGTAAGATTTGATACTGTGGCTCTTTTAGTCGTGATTTGGGAGTCATTTTGAAGAATTATTTTGTATACTCCCAGATATATATCTATTTTTGATTCAAATTTTGTGCTTTCTCTGCATAAAATTTGTTCATAATCAACAAGAAAGAACTTGTCCTTGATTTTACTCACCATTTTCTTTCAATTCTTAATCTTCTCCTGGTGCTTGTCCACTCTGCCATTTTGCACAACATTGCAGCATAGTGCAGGATACCCTTTCAACTTAGTTATTGTAAAATTAACTATATTGGGGTATTGGACATTCTCATACTTAAAGTATCTCTTGAGTTCATCTATCCAATGTATGAGCCTTTACTTTCAAACCCATTATAGCATGAAACTTCCATCATTATATTACCTATATATTTAAAAAATGAGATCAAATGCTCAACTGGGTTCCTCCACCAAAAAATCCTCTGATTCTGAGTTTGCTATAGCTACAACATCTCCAATTTTTTTGGTTTCCAATTCTTCAATTGTGCTTCTCAATTCCTCCAATTCCTAGTTCCTCACATCTCTTCGTGGTGGCATCCGTAGGAGTTTTCTAAGCCTATGAGACTACCATTCACAAGCCTTTATTTTGACACTTCCTCATTTCTCGTCTCTCAATAGACAAGAGAACAAATGAATCTCTTTCAGGTCTCCTTGCCACCACACTTGCGCATGAATTGATCTCATGGAACCCAACTAGCAAGAGAGAATTAGTTTTGATACTTCTGCAAATTCTCAACCAGAGCTGAACTTTTCTTTGATCCCACTTGATGCACCAAAAAAATTCTATAATTTTGTGGCTCACTACAAAATTGTGACACTATTAGAGTGCAACAACTATGGAAGTAGATTACTTAAGCAATCATAGTAAGAAAATTCTATAGAAATAATTTGAAAGAATTAATAATGTAAATAAAAGGAAATAGAAGGAAATAGATAAAATCTAACTCTTTGTTGCAGAGTATGTCAATTCAGCAAGTGGATTAAAATCTAGAGGTCTTAGTCTCTCCATGATTCAAAATATTCAGAGCAATGTGATCAGAATGGTAGACAATCTTGGGCTTCCATAAGCACAAGATGATATTCACTCTTCTCTATGCATATTTGGAGTTTAGCCTTCTCTTCTCTTGTTGCAAACTATTGGAACACTTCTTTTTTGTTGATTCAATAAGTCTAGAATTTGCTTCCAGGTTGTTCAATTCACATGGTAGATCAACAGTCTTTGTAACTCTTCACCTCCTCATGCGTTGTCTCTACAAATTCCTAGGGTAGCTTTTGGTGGTGAATGTTTCAATTTAGTTTTTAGATATTTGTCTTTTAGCATTTATGTAGCAGGTGGCCTCATTTTTTTACCAAGCTAAGTCATTAAGCAATACAAATTAAAAAATAAATACTTGATGCTGATTGCATGATCCCAAGGATTCCCTAGAGGTAGATTTCAAAAATATTTAGGCTGGAGTCTCTCTGATTTTGGTGTGTGTTTTTCTCCAGTGGCACCCTCAACTTTTCAAAACCTAGGGAATGAGTCCACCTTTGGAATGTTCCTCAGACTATATATATTTGTCTTTCCATTCACCATATTTTCTCGAGTGTAGCAAACTGATCTATTTTGATTTGGTTCGAAGCATCTCACATTTGAATTTCTTTTATCATGTTCGATAACACTAACATATTTTTGAAATCATAATACATATCCTTTACATTTGCCTCTATTTGATCTGTCTGCGACATTCTATTCTGCTGGACCTGGCTTTTAGCTCTATCACGGAAGTGATTATCATGGATGCACTGACATCTTGTATTATGTTTTGTATTATTATTTGATAAACTTTATGCTGTGCAGTAACCATCCATCAGCCTTGCCAATTTCCTTGTTTCTATTCAAGAGACAATTGTCCTTATCCTTGGATTCAAATCACTGGTTGATACTGGATTTCTATTCATCTAATTTTTTCTCTTCTCCCAACTGCATAGCTCGCTAGTAGGGTGTTCCCCAAGTTTTTTCTCATCTGACCTTTGCTACAAAGATATGGAATTCAAGAGGGACCTTTAATTTTGATTTTTGGAAGATGTCCCGGCGATTTCTTCTTCTTATTTTCTGGGTCGAAGAGGGGGTTGTATTTGGTAAATATATGGCATGAATTTTATTGTCGTCAATTTTCTATTTGTGGGCCATTTCATTTGTGACAATATGTCCCCAATGGGATTTTTACTTTTTTATTGTGAAGTGATCAGGATTTTCCATGTCAATATATTCTTTGATTGTAGTGATGTTGTCAGCAATATATCCATATATGCTGAGAATATTCTTTAGTTGAGAGGGAAGGGCAGAGTTTCAGCCAAAGGTGCCTTGGATTTTGAGCAACCAAACAGATTCGTATCCAAGTGATCCATTGCAAGGACATTGTAGAAATGATTCATGACGTTGATGTTGTTGGTTGGATAAGCTAATCACAACTCAGGAAATATCAGTCAAGGAATTATTAGACTTATCATGCCTACGTACAGATCATTCTGACCTTCAAGTATTTCCACTGAGCTTATACTGACCAGATCAAAATATCCATATTAGATAGATGTGATTATTTTTCAAGCACAATTCACTTGAATAATATGAAAAATGTAGATTAAATGAATTTATCCTAGGGTTTTCATGCTTTCCTATTATTTGGATCAGGCTTGCATTGGTTCACATGGATTGCATCTAGAATGGATGTGAGGACGTCCTTGACACCTTTGCAAGCTCACTGAACTGCAGCCAAATCACAAGGTTTCAATTTGTTGAAAGCTTTACTCAGAGAAGTTATAACCTTACACCCCTTAGACTCGATAATAATCTCTTTATGTTTCTGTTATTATCTGATCCCTAAATATACCATCTCTCTGGGATGAATCCAAAAGTCACACCAGAAGTCTAGAGAGTAATTTTGGTATGAAAAGATAACCTCAGAAATGTTATGTTCCTTGACATAGATAGATCTTGTATGTTTATGCAAACACACAATAGAAATAAAATACATAATTGACTATAATATTGAAAACTTAAATGAAGTAGAATGTTTTATGGTGAGCATGATGATTTACAGATTTGAAATCTATTTTTCTAAGAGAGGTTGTGCTCGATAAGTTCCAATTCATGTTTCCTACTGTTGAAGCCCCGAAAATCGAGTCTACAACAAGGGGGATACCCACCCGGTCCGGACGTTGGTTAGCATCTCCTTTTCCGTTTGGTGTAGTGGGTCCAACTTGGGGTAATGGGACCAGTTTCCCAATATGTGTGTGTGTGTGTTGAGAATTGATATTTCCTTTCTAAAAAGTTACTAAGTGAAATGCTTTTATTCTATTTCTAATCTAATAACATGCAAATTGTATTCTAATTAAACAGAAATATCTAATTCTAAACTAAACCCGGGATGTAATCTTTTCTTTATGTGATCTAAAATGATTTCAAATAAAATTTGGTAATAAAGATCATTCAACTGCTATAAGAAAAGAATTCAATAAAGATAAACTACTTCGTATAAAAAGTTAGACGAAACAGTTGTGAAAAACATATCACATAAAAAGTTACTCATATATTAAGCATAAACAAATGGCTATCACCGTACAAAAGTGCCAAATGATAACTCAAGCATTCAAGCATTGATATATAAATAACTGAACATAAATATCACTTTAACACAGAAGAAGAAATAGTTAAGAGATAAAAGTACCATTTATAATTAGTTCTACTCATGAGATTCAAGCAATAATGACTTATCTCTTCTTAATCCAACATCCACTAAGAGTACAAAAGTGCAACATCAGTAGCAGATATTAAACGCAGATATCAATAAATCATGTTCCATTCATTCATTAAAACCTCCTCTGAGGGTGAAAATGTGCATGTTCTGAGGACAAGTTTTTGACAAATTTCAAGACCCTTCTCTAAATGCATGAGAAGGGTTTAAATACTACTAACTAAATCTAAAAATAATTTATTACAAAAATATAGGATACGGTTTAAATGACTGTCCTCTTTTTAGGCAAAAATAAAGCAAAACTAATACTAAATCTAAAATTAAAACTTAACAACTAACTAATTGTGAATTTGTTTCTTTGGAATTGCAAGCGTTCAGCATTGATCTGAGAAGAATAGGCTGGCAGACTTCAGAATTTAACTGTCTTATGAAAACGGAATCGGCAAGAGCTGGCGCCATCTTCTCGGCAGAATTAATGATGCACTTGAGAGTCATACACCGGCTATGTGGTTTTACCAGACATGCCCAGTAAGAATCCCAATTTAACTTTGTTAATCCTTTAATCAATTCTGCCTTTTCTTGGGATTTCTGTTTCCAGTCTATCTGCAGTTGCTGTGCTTTTGGTAGGTACCTTGGAGTAGTTTCAGAGATCAAATTTTCCTTGTGTAAATTTTCATTTATACAATCAATAATATTGTTGGCTGTTGTGGCTGCTTTTTCTACCGCTTGTTCTGCCTTCTTTATCTGTGCATCCCAATTATTAAAAAGTATTTCTTTGTGATTTTCATTGATTATAGGTGCACCTGCTCTTTTCCCCTCCTCTGTTTCTTGCCAAGCCAAATCGTCAGTAACTCTTTTTTCAGTTAAATCATAATCATGTCGTAAGTCTATGACATGATTACTGATTTTATCACTTTCTTCACAATAAGAGTTCCATTCTGATATTCTTTGGCATAACATTTCTTGTTGTTGCAGTAGTTGGTCATTTAAGGAAATATAATCTGTGATAAATTCTGTGAGCTTGGGATCATATTTGTGCATCTCTTTCATAACCTGTAGCTATTTCTCTCTTTCGGCCAAACTGTTCTGATATTCAATCTACATTTGTTGAAAATCTAACTGTAATTTTTCAAGTTGTTTTTGAGATTCACTGTTAGCATTGGCTTGTTGCAGCTGTTGTTGCAAGACCTGTACCTGATCTTCTTTCTCATTCAATAATTTTCGTACCTCAGATGCTTTGTTAATGGCTGCAGATGCATAAGCTCCTGTGATCTGAGATAATTTAGGGAGATTTTCAGTTGGATCAGTAGTATGATCTTGCCATAGAACATCTAGGTGTTCTGCATCATGAGAGGGCACATTTTCTAATTTCCTTTTCTTCCTTTGTCTTCTTACCACTGCCTTGTGTTGTGGACTATAGAATACATCAAGAGGAGGAATTTCCTCTATATTGAGCATGAGTTCAGAGGATGGGGTTATGGGAATATGTTCTGTTTTTGAGACATTGGTAGTTACTCCTGTGACTATATTTATTGTTGTATGTACATTGTTCACAGGTATCTGTGTGTTTTGTGCTTTAATATTAATCAAATCATTGAAAGTTTCCCATTCCTTATCTAATTCAGTTCTGACTGATGATTGCTGTACAATAAGGGGCGGAAGATTTAACTGTGGAGAGGTTGAAATCTGTTTTTGTGAGAGCTCTTTAGACTGGGAAGTATTCCTTACTGACCCTTCACTTTTAGAGTGTTCAAAGGTTTCTCTTCCAGACTTTGACTTAGACCTGTTTGTATCTGAATTTCTACTGAGACTGATAATAGGAGTTGGTTCCCTTATGGGTTCCAAGCGTATTTTATCCAAAGGGATAGTAGTCAACCTTCTTTCTCTGTACATATTAAACTCTTGGAATTCTTCTGGAGGGAATCACATCTGGGCTGAATGTAGAATCTCTTTAAGTGTGCCTCTTTCTTGGAACATGTCATCAAAAATATCTTCATCTTTAGAAAACACTCTTATCTTGACTGCAGTAGTGAAATTTTTAACAATATCATATGGGTCGAATGGTCTTCTTGGAAACTTGAACAAATGTAAACATGTAATATTGTTTACTTCTTTAAATGCATGACCAACATCAAATAATGAAAAGGTCCCACAGGCCACGGGAAATTGTGGCCAGATATCCTTCTTCTTGTCCTTCAACTCTTTAGTCAAACCTCCTTCTCCGCAGGTTTGATAAGCAATTTCTTGGGCGATGATTTTATCAAGAACATACAATGGTAAAACATGAGGAGAAGTAAAACTTCCAAAAACCCTAACATATGTAAACAAATCTTCTCCAAACCATCTTGCAATAGGTAGGATGTCTACCTCTGCTTTAAGAGAAAACCTTGGAGCATCTTTATCATACAATATTCAGTACAGGGGCAACATGATTCCATGGAAAATCTTGTAAAAACAGGGAATGAACTTTGAATCCCACAATTCTTTGTGATAAACATGAATGGATAGGGGATCTTGAGTTGTCCATTTCCAACCCATTAAAGGAAACTTAGAAACATAACAGATTGAATCCATCACATAAGTAGATAAATAAAAAGGAGGATAAATCCTCTGAGAAACAGTTCTCTTAGACCGATAATTCAAAATAGCCGTGGCTAAGTTTTCAGATAATATCTTAGCCCAATCCACAATAGTAGCATTAACATCAGCATTCAATAACGGTAGCCATTCAAATGAAAACTTATTTATGTCAGGCTTTCCAAAAAGTTTACAGAGCATAGCAGCAGCAAAGAAATATCGAGAAGTGAGAGAACCAGTACTATACATACTGTGTTTATCTTTCTTCAGTGGTTTGTCTCTCATGGACCAATCCTTGGTGCATTCTGCCAAGTTTTCATTTTCTTTGGCAAACTTCTCCACGAACTGTTTGTTATAAGTCGTCTGTGGCTCGAGAAAATAATACATGAGTCTCAAATCTTGTGGAGTAAATGAGCCAATGAGCTCTTGACCCTGAGTCTTAAACTTTCTGTTTGTAATATCAGTGCTATCAAGTACCCATTTAACCATGTCCATGTATCGAAGAATTCTAGGTCTCGCTGCTACTCGGTGCAAGAATGAACAAGTTAACTCTGTAATGGACGCATCAGAAGACCCATGAGAGCCTGCAGTAGCTGTAACCTCCATTACTCTGGGGTTCTCTTCCTCAAGTAGATTATACATGCCCTCCCAAGTAGTGATACCAGCGTCTTTGTTACAGGCGGTGTCTGTGTATAAGGGCGTCATCTCTTTATCTTCAGAACTTAGAACCTTGTCTTTCTTTCCCATAATACTCTGAATACTGCTTTGTATAGTTCTCTGTTCTTTGCTCCTGCAGTTCACGAATTAAGTGAGAATAATGATAGAAAAAAGGTGACGGGAAAGTTTTAAATGCTTAAGACGTATAAAATATACCATCTTACGTGAAATAACTCTTTAATCAGAACGAAACCATTTTTCATTAATGAGTGACAACCATTTCATTGATTAACATTAAAGCGCATAAACAAGTCTCGATTTATGGAAATATTTTTTTTGTGTAATGAGCCTTTAAAGATCTGCGATAAGTCGATCTGCGATTTGCTTCGCAATATCGCAAAATCGCAATATCATAGATTGCAATCTCGTAGAATTGCAATATCGCAATAGCTCACTATCGCAACATCACGAAATCGCAATATTGCAATATCGCAAAATCGTAATATCGCAGATTGCAATACATAACATGTGACAAACATTCGTTAACATATTTTCTGTGACATGCGATTTGCGATATGCACCATCGCATGTCGGTGATTTTATGTTTTTCAGCGTAGCATATGACTTTGGAAGTATGCGATGCGATGAATGTTATTTTAGTTCCGCAGTTTGATATCGCAATTTTAAAATTCTGCTTATAAAGAGGCGTTCATTACCTTTTTGCGATGTAATATTCCTCAAAGAATGATTCTATTCTAAGCTATCATAAAACTTAAGTTTTTTAGATTTTTCAAGGAATATTTTCCTAAGTTTATGATAGTAAGTTTTATTGAAGAAAGGAAAAACAAGTTCTAAAAAGAAAATATTTTTTAGATTTTTTGAATAAGGGTCCCCATTTATTTAGTATTAGTGATAATGCTAAATAAAAACGGGGGTTTGTTGCTGGCCACAACAATTGGCGATTAACTTGGAAGAACCAGTTATCTCTACTTTTCTTTTGAATTTTATAAACTTTCAAAATAGAAAATTTTCCAGAAAATCAAACTTTATTATAGAAAGACAAAGTATATTATGCTTCTATCTATCAATGATATTTCGTTTCTTCTATATTCAACTTTGACTATTTACTTCCTCAAGCTAGTCCTTGTATCTATATCAGTCATTACTGAGTTTATAAAGATAAAAACAAAGGCTTCTTTGTAAATCCGTTTTAAATATGCTCATTTGTCGTAGGTAGAGCCACTACTGCCAGCAAGCATATATAGCCTCGACAGGGTTACCTGTTACCCAGCAATGATCTTGTATCCTAGTTAGAGAAATATACAATTTTCAAAGAGAAATCCATATCCACACTATTTGCTTTCATTTTTCTTTTTAATCCTTAAAGAAAAATGTCTTGGTTTGGTAGCCAATTTATGACAGTGCCATTCACTTGATTTATAACTTTGCTGAACAAGCTGGCTCGTGATGAGACCCCTTACCTTTCGATTGCAACAATCTTGAGTCATTTCCCTGTTGTGGTATGCAGTATTGGCAAAGTCAGCAAGCTATAATATCTATGATCATGATAATTCGGCTCATGATGAGACCTCTTACTGTTTAAGTTAAAGTGCATTATTGGATTATTCCCTGAACATTGTAATTTTCTAGGTAGGGAGGAAGTCATTGTTTCCTTAAGATAAATCTGGACGACAATAATAGAGTTTTTTGGAAAGAAATTTTCTACAGAGAATCTTCATTTTTTTATTGATACTTTTCATTAGACTGATATAAAACAATTTCTCACTAAAAGTTGCTTTTTATCAAAATTTTCAAAGTTGAAACTAGTATCATTTCTAGATTTAAAGCTTTTAACTCTTATCTTTAAATAAAAATGATCAATTTTCTAAAAGAATTCTATTTATATAAGTGAAAAGACAAAATCTAAAAGAGAATTTGTATCTTTTTGTAAATTCCAAATGTAACCATTAACAACTGGTTTTATTATGGAAAATAATAAAAACTAATATACAAAATAGAAGAATAATCTCCTATGGAAATTTTTTTTTGAGGATCTGTCCATTAACAGGTAAAGACTCTCTTTTTCCTGTTAAATCCTATAACATAAAAGTAGATGGACCTATGATCTCTGTGATTTGGAAAGGACCAAGCCACATTCGTTGAAATTTTGTAGGTTTCCCTTTTTCCTCATGAGCTTTGTCCCATTTTAAAACTAGATCTCCGACCTGAAAGTCCTTTCTGGATGTCATGTTTGAATCAAAAGAAGATTTAACTAATGCTTGGTGATGAGCATGAGTTATTTTGGCCTATTCTCTTTGTTCTTCTAGCTTAATTATTTCTTGCTGTCTTAGTTGTAAGGAAGAAGTTGGTGCTTCATCAATATATTGAACTAAGGCCAAAGAAGGAATTGCTAGATGAGTTGGAAGAACCACTTCTTTCCCATAAACCAAATTAAAGGGAGAAGTGCCAATGGAGGCTTTCTGCGTTATTCGATCTGCCCATAAAGCATATATTAAAGACTTATGCCAATTTTTATGATTTTGATCAATGGTTCGCTTAATGATTCTGATTAAGTTTTTATTTTTGGATTCAGCTAAACCATTTACTTGTGGATAATAATTGGAAGAGTATTTAAGTTTAAAACCTCTCTTGAGTGAAAATTCAGTCATAGCATTACCAGAAAAATATGATTCATTATCAAACATCAAAGCAGAAGGTAAGCCAAACTTGGTGATTATGAACTGATCTATGAACTCGATGATATGTTCGGCATTAGCAGTCTTAAGAGGAACTGCTTCTACCCATTTAGTAAAATAATCAGTTGCTATAATGATATACCTATGTTGCTTAGAAGAGTGAGGAACGATCTCACCTATTATGTCCAATCCCCATTGATCAAAAGGCTGCTCAATGTTGACTAGTTGTAACGGTAATGATGGTTTCTTTTGTCTTCCAGCAGTGGTTTGAAAAACTTGACATTTCCTTACGTAGCTATGTGAATCTTTGAATAATGTGGGCTAGTAATAGCTTGCGCGAAGGATTTTATGTGCAGTAGCATCTCCAGCATAATGTCCACCTGCTGGCCCATTGTGAAGTTCCTGCAAGACTTTTTCAGCTTCAGATTTCTCAAGACATCTAAGGAGAACATAATCATAATTCATTCTAAAAAGAACATCATTCACAAGCTGATATTGTTTTGCCTTCAACCTTAGAGCTCTTTTCTTGGTGTAATCGAGATTTGGAGGAGCATATCCATTCTTTAGATAAAATATGATATCAGCATATAATGATTCAACATCATTTAGGCTTACCTCATACGTTTGTATCTCTGCAGATGGTTTCTCGGAAATAAGTGATGCCCCAACTAGTATTTTTCAAAGGCCTTGACCTCTTACAATACTTGCTGGTTTGATTTATACATCATTTTCTTGTAAGGCAGTAATCCAATTGGCTCTTTTCTCACCCACATCTTTCTGTACTAAGAGATTTAGTACCGGTGGAAACGGTACTATGATTTTTATATGGGTTTTAAGTAGAAAGGGTCTGAAATATTTAATTGCTTTGAAAATAGCATAAGCTTGTTTCTCCACATCTGTATAATTTAATTCAGCTCCTTGTAAATTTGAACTGAAAAAAGAAATTGGGGCTTCTGCCTTGTCTTGATTTGCTTGAGTGAGTATTGCAGCATATGATTTATCAGAGGCAAATGTATACAAAATAAAAGGATCGGAAAAATTTGGAGTTGCTAAAGATGGAGCATTAACAATTGCTTGTTTGATTAGCTTGAATGCCTCATATTCGTTTTGGCCCCACTTGAAGTTTGAACTCTTTTTAATAATTGCTTGTAAAGGAGATACAATTCTTGAAAAATATGGCACAAATCTCTTTACAAAATTAATCTGTCCAAGGAAATATTGCATGGATTTCTTGTTGTGAGGTAAGGGTATTTCAAAAATCTCCTTGATTCTATCAGGATCAATATGAATTCCAGATTTTGACACTATGAATCCAAGAAGTTTGCCTTCACTTAATGCAAAAAAGGATTTTTTTGGGTTAATTGAAATTCCATACCTTTGACAACGTTGAAAGATCTGTTTTAAATCTCTAAGATGATTGCTTCGTTTCTTGGAATATACAGTTATATCATCTAAGTAAATTACCATCGATTTGTTAACTAATCCCTTGAAAGCGATGTCCATTGCTCTCTGAAATGTGGCACCAGCGTTGATCAGACCAAAAGGCATATTTTGATATGCATAAGTGCCCCATTTGGTACTGAATGTGGTTTTCAATTGATCATCAGGATGGACCAACACTTGGTTGTAACCATAGAAACCATCTAAGAAAGACATTAATTTTGATCCTGCAACTGCCTGCAATATTTGCTCCATAGGAGGCAAAGGAAAATTATCTTTTTGGCAAGCCTTGTTAAGATTTCGAAAGTCAATGCAAATTCTAATGTCTCCATTCTTCTTTCTAACATGGACCATATTGGAAACCCATTTAGAATGTTGAATGGGAAAAATAATATTGGCTTTCAATAACTTATTGAGTTCAGATTTGATCTAATTTTCTAGATTGGGATGGATCTTTCTCAGCTTTTGTTGGACAGGTTTTTTGTCATTTATCATTGGGATAGTTTGTTGGATGATAGAAGTGTCATAAGTTTTGAGTTCATCGTAGTTCCAAGCAAAGACACTTTTGTATTGTTTCAAAAGACGAACATATGCTAATTTTTATTCAGGAGCTAGGCTGAGGCCTAGATTGATATTCTGTGGTTTGGTATCAATTCCTAGATTTACTAATTCATAATTCAAAGTTGAACTTTGCAATTTTGAATTGGTAGATCTTTTGAATCGATCTTTCAAATCATAAAGGTCTTCTAACTTGACTACTGACTTTGACATAGAATTATTAGTGCTATCTTGTTGCAATTGTTTATCATATTGGTCCTCATAAATTATCTGATTGGTTTAAGATCATTCAGATGTGAGGAAGCTTACAATATCAGGATCATCATTGAAAATTATCCAAGTGGTAATGTTATCAGGAATCGAGGGTCTAAAGATTAATTCTATTGAAAATTGATTAGGGCTAAAGTCTTCTGAAGGAATGAGCTTGGAAGCTAAATTAGCTAGGAGGTCTGCACTAGCATTTTGGATTCTGGGAATTGATGAAATATTAAATGCTATAAAGTGTTCAGTAAAATCTTGAACTAAAGATTGATAATGCTTTAAATGACCTGATAAACAATGTATAGTATTGCGTACCTATTTGATTACAATTTCAGAATCTCCGAAAACTTGTAGATATTTGATGTCTAATCCGATTGCTTTGTATAATCCTTGGACTAACGCCTCGTATTTTGCGGTATTATTTGTGCAATCGAACTCGAGTCTGCAAGTTAGCATAATTTTATTTCTCTCTGGACTAACCAACACGCATCCTTCTCCTGCTCCTTCATTAGACTTAGAACCATGAAAAATAACTTCCAAAATAAATATTTATTTACAGGCATATCTACAAAATTAATGCATTTAGAACTATCTGTTAGAGAAATTTTTTCTATTTGAGATAAAACAGAATGTTCTAAGTAAGGTGAAGTATGAGCATTGAAATTTCCTAAGAAAGAATCAACTAAATAGTTGCCAATGATATTATTGCTGTATGCAACTGGTTCATTTTCTCCTTCGAGCTCTGTTACTATGTATTTATGATGTTTTTCATGCTCAACCTTTATCTGATTTGGTTTACCATTGTAAGGAAGCCACATGTGCGACCAATCAGTTGTGAAGTATCCATGAAGTTTTTCTGACCAATCTCTGCTAAGAATTAAGCCATAAAATTCTGGAATATCTGCAACTAAAATATCGATAACTTGACATACCTTTGGATTAGATGACAGCCTTATGGTAACCTGATTTAATTCGCCAATCACTTCAACTTGCGATCGATCTAACTAGACTATGTGTATAGCAGATTTTTGAGGTTGAATGTTCAATTTTGCACATATTTATTTTGGTAGAATATTAGATGAAGCTCCAGAATCCACTAAACAATTATGAAAATTTTTATTGAAAAATTTGTAAGTAAGAAGAAATGGAGGAGTATGAGATCTCGACCTTCCTCCAATTAAAGCGATATTTTCTAGATCAACTTTACTGATCGCATTAGTTGGAGGTCTTCCCATCTCGTTGGAAGCTTGAGAGATTACAGGATTGGGCAAAGGTTTTTCTGGTACAACATGTAATTCTTTCAAAAGTACCTTTTGCTGATGTTTTAACTTGCTCAATTCATAAAAAGTGATGTTAGCCCTAGTCTTCTTCATATCTTCTATGATATTATACTCCATTTCATCTGAAACGATCAGCGTTTTTGATGGAGTTGATGAATCTGTTTGGACTGGGCTAGTTTGAATTGCTTTGGATGTCATTTTCTTGGCTACAACTTTATCCTTAGTCATTGAGCTTGCGCTCTTTGGCTTAGGAGTAGGTTGAGGAGGATCAAGTTGATTTCTACTTCGAGTGCTAACCGAGGATGCTTCTTGATCTTCCTCATCTAGGAGGATGAAATCCCACATACCTTGTACTTCTACAACTTCTTCTTCATCAGTAGTTTCTTCAGTAGCAATCTCGTCTTCTTCTTCTTTTGATTCAGCATTAGTAATAGCATTTGGCGGCTTTGAATCAGTTGAAGGGTTTCTTCTAAAAGGCTTGAAAGACTTTTTAGAAGATGTTTCTGCCACTTGTTTCTTAATGTCAACCATTTCGTTGGACATGGTTTTCAAAAATTTCTGCAATCCTTCTAAATCGAATGGATATTTCCATTGTTTTTTCTTGGGTTCTTCTTTAAAAGTAACCTTTTTGGATTTTCGTTCTTCTATCGCATTTTTCTTTTCTAAAGCAATGATACGTTTCACTACTGCTATTGCTTCCTTCATATTGTCTGCTAAAGTTGTTTTGTTAGCCCTATCAACAAAGATTGCTATATTTTATGGTAAAGCAGAAATGTACCATTCACTTCGCACTTCTTCACTAGGCTTGGAAGCAGTAAGAATTTTATTTAACAATTTATTGAAACGTGAATTAAAATCCTTGATAGGTTCTTTTGACTCAACTCTAAGATTAGACAAGTCATTTATTAGTGTCGCTGTAGACCTTTCATCACCAAACTTAGTCAAAAATTGATCTTGGAAGATATCCCAACTAGTGATAGATTCAGATGGTAATGAGAAATACCATGATCCGGCTGCTCCTTGAAGAGTATAGGGAAAAATTCGGACAACAACATCTTCATTAATAACTCCATTGAGATTTATGGACAACATAAAGTTATTTATATGCTCTTCTGCTAGCATGCCTGCTTCAGGATTAAACTTAGGTAGCCATTTTTTAGAATGGGTTGGTAATTGACTCAAGGGTGCATGCATTAAGACTACCCCTAGGTTATTCCATGGCATTTGAGCCATCGCTGAACTACTAACAGAGGAAAGTGCAGAAGATGATCCTTGTGGTTGGGAAGATGAGGGTATTATGATTACATATGTTTGAGAAGGAGATGTGGAAGTTCCAGTGGACTGACGGACAATAGTCTGAGGTGGAGGGGTGGATGGTTGACTTCACAGTGAAGAGGTTGAGATGGATGATGATGATGAAAGAGTCTCACTATCAGACCCTTTAGGTGATTTCCTTGCTCTCTTCCTTGTAGGTAGAGGTAACTCAGTTGGCTGAATGCCAAGCTTTTCGCTCTGTAATCTGGTAAGAGGATGAGCAGGATTATATTGTGAAGTCACACTGCCTTGAGATTTATCAGATCTTTGAGGTGATATTGAAAATTGCTGAAGTTTATGAATCAAAGATTCAACTTTAGGAGGTTCAATAGTAGATTCTTCTGAAAAGTCAGGGCTTGTGGTAGTGGTTGTTGTTCTCTCGACTTCTGACTCTAGATTTAAAAATTCTATGTGCGATGGAGAAGTCGGGGGAGATGGTGAGGGCGATTTACTCTCATAATGGTATTTAGATTTTGAATTACTTTCCATTCATAGTTTGGGGCCCTCATTCTAGCGTCAAATATGTTGAAGCCCCGAAAATCGGGTCTACAACAAGGGGGATACCCACCCGGTCCGAACCTTGGTTAGCAGCTCCTTTTCCGTTTGGTGTAGTGGGTCCGACTGGGGGTAATGGGACCAGTTTCCCAATATGTGTGTGTGTGTGTTGAGAATTGATATTTCCTTTCTAAAAAGTTCCTAAGTGAAATGCTTTTATTCTATTTCTAATCTAATAACATGAAAATTGTATTCTAATTAACCAGAAATATCTAATTCTAAACTAAACCCGGGATGTAATCTTTTCTTTGTGTGATCTAAAATGATTTCAAATAACAATTGGTAATAAAGATCATTCAACTGTTATAAGAAAAGAATTCAATAAAGATAAACTACTTGATATAAAAAGTTAGACGAAACAGTTGTGAAAAACATATCACATAATAAGCTACTCATATATTAAGCATAAAAAAATGGCTATCACCGTACAAAAGTGCCAAATGATAACTCAAGCATTCAAGCATTGATGTATAAATAACTGAACATAAATATCACTTTAACACAGAAGCAGAAATAGTTAAGAGATAAGAGTACCATTTATAACTAGTTCTACTCATGAGCTTCAAGCAATAATGACTTATCTCTTCTTAATCCAACATTCAATAAGAGTAAAAAAGTGCAACATCAGTAGCAGATATTAAACGTAGATATCAATAAATCCTGTTCCATTCATTCATCAAAACCGAGTCCTCTGAGGGTGCAAAAGTGCATGTTCTGAGGAAATTTTTTTGACAAATTTTAGGACCCTTCTCTAAATGCATGAGAAGGGTTTAAATACAACTAACTAAATCTAAAAATAATTTATTACAAAAATATAGGATGTGGTTTAAATGACCGTCCTCTTTTTAGGCAAAAATAAAGCAAAACTAATACTAAATCTAGAATTAGAACTTAACAACTAACTAATTGTGAATCTGTTTCTTTGGAATTGCAGGCGTTCAACATTGATCTGAGAAGAATAGGCTGGCCGACTTCAGACTTTAACTGTCCTGTGAAAACGGAATCGGCAAGAGCTGGCGCCATCTTCTCAACAGAATTAATGATGCACTTGAGAGTCATACACTTGCTGTGTGGTTTTACCAGAGATGCCCAGTAAGAATCCCAATTTAACTTTGTTAATCCTTTAATCAATTCTTCCTTTTCTTGGGCTTTCTGTTTCCAGTTTGTCTGCAGTTGCTGTGCTTTTGGTAGGTACCTTGGAGTAGTTTCAAAGATCATATTTGCCTTGTGTAAATTTTCATTTATACAATCAATAATATTGTTGGCTGCTGTGGCTGCTTCTTCTGCCGCTTGCTCTGCCTTCCTGATCTGTGCATCCCAATTATTAAAAACTATTTCTTTGTGATTTTCATTGATTATAGGTGCACTTGCTCTTTTCCCCTCCTCTGTTTCTTGCCAAGCCAAATAGTCAGTAACTCTTTTTTCAGTTAAATCATAATCATGTCATAAGTCTACGACATGATTAATGATTTTATCACTTTCTTCACAATAAGAGTTCCATTCTGATATTCTTTGGCATAAAATTTCTTTTTGTTGCAGTAGTTGGTCATTTAAGGAAATAGACTCTGTGATAAATTCTGTGAGCTTGGGATCATCTTTTTGCATCTCTTGCATAACCTGTAACTGTTTCTCTTTTTCGGCCAAACTGTTCTGATATTAAATATAAATTTGTTGAAAATATAACTGTAATTTTTCAAGTTGTTTCTGAGCTTCACTGTTAGCATTGGCTTGTTGCAGCTGTTGTTTCAAGACATGTACCTGATCTTCTTTCTCATTCAATAATTGCCGTACCTCATATGCTTTTTCAATGGCTGCAGAGGCATAAGCTCTTGTGATCTGATATAATTTAGTGAGATTTTCAGTTGGATCAGTAGTATGATCTTTCCATAGAACATCTAGGTGTTCTGCATCATGAGAGGGAAAATTTTCTAATTTCCTTTTCTTCCTTTGTCTTCTTACCACTGCCTTATGTTGTGGACTATAGAATACATCAAGAGGAGGAATTTCCTCTATCTTGAGCATGAGTTCAGAGGATGGGGTTATGGGAATATGTTATGTTTCTGAGACATTGGTAGTTACTCCTGTGACTATATTTATTGTTGTCTGTACATTGCTCACAGGTGTCTGTGTGTTTTGTGCTTCAATATTAATCAAATCATTGAAAGTTTCCCATTCCTTATCTAATTCAGTTATGACTGATGATTTCTGTACAATAAGAGGGGGAAGATTTAACTGTGGAGAGGTTGAAATCTGTTGCTGTGAGAGCTCTTTAGACTGGGCAATATCCCTTACTGACCCTTCACTTTTAGAGTGTTCAAAGGTTTCTCTTTCGGAATTTGACTTAGACCTGTTTGTATCTTAACTTCTACTGAGACTGATACTAGGAGTTGGTTCCCTTACGGGTTCCAAGAGTAGTTTATCCAAAGGGATAGTAGTCAACCTTCTTTCTCTGTACATCTTAAACTCTTGGAATTCTTCTGGAGGGAATCACATCTGGGTTGAATGCAGAATCTCTTTAAGTGTGCCTTTTTCTTGAAACATGTCATAAAAAAGATCTTCTTCTTTAGAAAACACTCTTATCTTGACTGCAGTAGTGAAATTTTTAACAATATCATATGGGTCGAATGGTCTTCTTGGAAACTTGAACAAATTTAAACATGTAATATTGTTTACTTCTTTAAATGCATGAACAACATCAAATAATGAAAAGGCCCCATAGGCCACAGTAAATTGTGGCCAGATAGCCTTCTTCTTGTCCTTCAACTCTTTAGTCAAACCTCCTTCTCCGCAGGTTTGATAAGCAATTTCTCGGGCGATGAGTTTATCAGGAACATACAATGGTAAAACATGAGGAGAAGAAAAACTTCCAAAAACCCTAACATATGTAAACAAATCTTCTCCAAACCATCTTGCAATAGGTAGGATGTCTACCTCTGCTTCAGGAGAAAACCTTGGAGCATCTTTATCATACAATATTCTGTACAGGGGAACATGATGCCATGGAAAATCTTGTAAAAACAGGGAATGAACTTTGAATCCCACAATTCTTTGTGATAAACATGAATGGGTAGGGGATCTTGAGTTGTCCATTTCCAACCCATTAAAGGAAACTTAGAAACATAACAGATTGAATCCATCACATAAGTAGATAAATAAAAAGGAGGATAAATCCTCTGAGAAACAGTTCTCTTAGACCGATAATTCAAAATAGCCGTGGCTAAGTTGTCAGATAATATCTTAGCCCACTCCACAATAGTAGCATTAACATCAGCATTCAATAACGGTAGCCATTCAAACGAAAACTTATTTATGTCAGGCTTTCCAAAAAGCCTACAGAGCATAGCAGTAGCAAAGCAATATGGAGAAGTGAGAGAACCAGTACTATACATACCATGTTTATCTTTCTTCAGTGGTTCGTCTCTCCTGGACCAATCCTTGGTGCACTCTACCAAGTTTTCATTATCTTTGGCAGACTTCTCCATGAACTGTTTGTTATAAGTCGCTTGTGGCTCCAGCAAATGATACATGAGTTTCAAATCTTATGGAGTAAATGAGCCAATGAGCTCTTGACCCTAAGTCTTAAATTGTCTGTTTGTAATATCAGTACTATTGAGTACCCATTTAACCATGTCCGTGCATGGAAGAATTCTAGGTCTCGCTGCTACTCGGTGCAAGAATGAACAAGCTAACTCTGTAATGGATGCATCAGAAGACCTATGTGAGCCTGTAGTAGCTATAATCTCCACTACTCTGGGGTTCTCTCCCTCAAGTAGATTATACATGCCCTCCCAAGTAGTGATACCAGCGTCTTTGTTACAAGCGGTGTCTGTGTATAAGGGCGTCATCTCTTTATCTTCAGAACTTAGAACCTTGTCTTTCTTTCCCATAATACTCTGAATACTGCTTTGTATAGTTCTCTGTTCTTCGCTCCTGCAGTTCACGAATTAAGTGAGAATAATGATAGAAAAAAGGTGACGGGAAAGTTTTAAATGATGAAGATGTATAAAATATACCATCTTACGTGAAATAACTCTTCAATCAGAACAAAACCATTTTTCATTAATGAGTGACAACCATTTCATTGATTAACATTAAAGCACATAACCAGGTCTCAATTTATGGAAAGATTTTTTCATGTAATGAGCCTTTAAAGATCTACGATAAGGCGATCTGCGATTTGCTTCGCAATATCGCAAAATCGCAATATCTCAGATCACAATCTCGTAGAATTGTAATATCGCAATAGCTCACTATTGTAACATCGCGAAATCGCAATATCGCAATATCGCAAAATCGCAATATCGCAGATCGCAATACATAACATATGACAAACATTCGTTAACATATTTTCTGCGACATGCGATTTTCGATATGCACCATCGCATATCGGTGATTTTATGTTTTTCAGTGTAACATATGACATTGGAAGTATGCGATGCGATGAATGTTCTTTTAGTTCCGCAGTTTCATATCGCAATTTTAGAATTCCGCTGATAAAGAGGCGTTCATTACCTTTTTGCGATGTGATATTCCTCAAAGAATGATTCTATTCTATGCTATCATAAAACTTAAGTTTTTTAGTTTTTTCAAGGAATATTTTCCTAAGTTTATGATAGTAAGTTTTATTGAAGAAAGGAAAAACAAGTTCTAAAAAGAAAATGTTTTTTAGATTTTTTGAATAAGGGTCCCCATTTATTTAGTATTAGTGATAATGCTAAATAAAAAGGGGGGTTTATTGCTGGCCACAAAACCTACCAACTTAGAATGAACAATACAAGATTGAAGTCTTTTGGCTTTCATACTATGAAGTTTGCAACGTGTAGAAATGAAAATTGTTGAGAATTATAGCTTGGGAAGCAATTTCTGCATAGGTTTGGTGTGAATGTGCGAGTAGTTTGATACATTATTGAAATGTAGTTCTATTAAAAGAGAAAGTAATTGTATTTTTTAATTTACTTTAGTAAAAAAGGTGAAGTCTTATATTTAGCATATGAGTCTAAAAATTGTATCTCATTGCATGACTTAGACGAGGAGTAATTTCAAAATAGATTCTCAGCTAAAAGTATAAGGATAGGTCAAGGTAGAGGTTTTCACCCATACTATCATGCTTAAGTGGTCATGTAATCGAGAGAGAGTAGGGATTCAGCTGAGGAAAATTTTGAAAACATGCAGCAGTCTATACAGGTGCTGCACAGTTCTGTACAGATGTATGGAGCAGTTCCAGACAATCATATAAACACGCTCTGCAGGCTCTCCAACAGGCCATACAACAGTTTTATGTTGTTTCTATTTTTTTCAGTGTACTTTCTCAGGCAATATATACAAGCTTAGTTCAGGGTGTTATTTTGGTATCTCTGTATTTTTTTACCTAGCATCTTGTGGAGGTTTCCTTGCAAGTTCATTGAAAATTTGAAACTATTTTTATGCTTTGCTATTTAATTTCAAGATATTTTGTGATCAAGGCTATGGTTTAATTTTGCATTAATTAAATTTATCAATCTACTCGTTTGATTGAGATCACAGAGACATTAGTCACCTACGGCTTGAAATTTTCACATAAACCATCCTTAGGGTGAAAATCCTATTCAAGCTTACATGGTTCAAATCCATGACCTGAACTATTCCCATAGACAACGCGTGGTTATCTATTATTTCCAAATTGATCGATTGCAACACGTAAGAGTTAGAGCTATTATTATTTTTCATATTTTCCATTATATAGTTATGACGACTACCCCATCTGTGGATACCATTCCAAGCTTCATTGAAAATCTCTTTAGCCTCATCTAATCTACCTATGCAGAAATTGTCTATTAGCAAGGTGTAAGTATAAAAATTTGGCTTACAACCCTTACTTTTAATTATACTCAACCACTCCAGGGCCACTTTAATGCACAAAGTTTATGTATTAGAAAGGTAAATTTAGAAATTATTTCAGTTTTTGTTTTGTGTTTTCAAGTTAGATATTATTTTCAAGTTTTCAAATTTCTAATTTTATTGCAATGTGGCATACTGATCAGGGCAGTACAGGAACAACCTTGAGACAGGATCATCGCGGAAAGGGACCAGTGGAAGAACATGTAAAGTGCCAGCATTTCTCTATCTTCAGGTATTTTATTTATTTACATAATTGAAATAATATTAATTTTGTTCAAGTATGCAGACACCTAGCCATGGTACGCCTGATGATTCCCTCTATGAGGAAGAGCTTTCTTCATCCCCATGTCCATTGCTGTTGCTGCGAAAAAAAGCGCGGAAAGAAAAGTTGGAATTTGAGCATTTGGTAGACGCTTTGCCTCAAACACCTGAAATAGCAATGAGGATAACACAACTTATGACCCAGCTAGAAACATATAAGGTAATAATAAAAAATCCAAAGGATATTTTTTTGTTCTGCATGAGATGAATTGTGATAGTTTGATTTTTAATTTTTACATTAACTAAACTAACAAAAAAATTCTTTTGTATGTAGCGTTATCTGACACCTGCTGCATTCGGTGTTGGTGGTAGTGGGAAACAAGGGAAATATATTGCCAAGCCACCCTCTCGTACACCTTCTATGCCTTTATGTGGCAGCCGAGAAAGGCACCCTTACCAAGAAGACACCCAGCCAACCACTGAATGTGTTGGTAGTGATGAGGCCGATATGGCCAACTATATTATTGCGTTTCTTGGAGCTACACGTGTCAGCTCCACGGGGACCATTAATGGCACGTTCTTGGTGAACGATGAAGGTGTCCCTATAAAGCACGTACAACTCCCAGGTAAGTTTTAATATTTTAACTATTTCATGTACTCTATCTAAAATATATTTTATCATGATTTTTACTTTTAAATTAATGATAATATCTTTTTTCTATGTAGGAAACAATGAGTTCTACAGGTTTTTGGAGAGCCATGCATTGGTAATTTTTGGCCCAACCATATACACAAGTTGGAATTCCCAAAATTCCAACCTGAAAAAAGAACTTCTAGATTATCTAGAAGCCCTTTTTGGGGTGGGCACATTTGACTGAACAACGGTGGCTCGGGTAACTGGAAAATATTTGAAATATACCAGGGACACCTATAGGACGCAATTGAAATTTAACCCTAGATACGAGCGTCCTCTCATAGTTCCAGAGAGTGAGTGGAGAGCAATCATCCATGATGGAAAAGAGAAAAGGGAAAAGAAAGAAGGAAAAATGCCAACTGGACCCACAAGGTAAATTACAACTTTAATTCAATAGCTTTAATTTTCTCTATGTCTAAAATAAAAGTGTGGTACATCATATCTGACTTCAATATTTTGATGATAGGTTTCCTGACACCTTGAAGGCAACCAATGCTAGGATTGAAAAAAAGGGTCATCACAAGCCAGGCCAGGGCGGCTACTCGAAATTAGCCGCAAGAATTGTAAGTAGCTAAACATCTTATAATTAATTGTATCACCTTCCAACATTTTTGTAATCCCATCAAATAACATTAAAAATACACAATCATATGTAATGTAGGGTGATGAATTTGGAACGGAAACTACAGAGGAGGATAAAAATATCGCTTTCCATTCCGACTATGAAGCTGTAGTTGAATATCGTAGAAGCTTGGGACAGGTCCCAAGATCCAGAATGCCTGATAAGGTAAAACGTTAACCTTTCAATATGTTTGTTTTCGTCCATAAATTTAATGTCTAACAACTTTGTTTAAATCAGGGGAGCAACACTTTCAACGAGCCAAATAACCCAGTTGTAGAGCAGTGCGTTGAGAGCGAAATATTTCCAGAAGAACATGTTCCTAATGTGCAACCTGATCATTGTAGTGGGGACCAGGCCAACAATGCTACTATCAGCAAGGACCATAACGGTAATTAATTTCCACTTATAATTTTTTCTAATTATACCTTGATGGTTCTCCTTATAAATTTTTTTGTTTAAATGACAGAGAATGTTGTACTTGAGGATCCTACCACTAGAGAGGAAGACAGGGCAATGGTCCCAACGGTGACAACTGGTGCACTAGGTAAATAATGTCATTGCAATTTTTTTTATTAATATTACCGAACTAGTTCAATGATATTTAAAAACTAACAATTAAAATTTAATATTATCTATTTTTGTAGGCGATGCCCTATCACTGGATGAGACCAGACATCGTGACTACGCAACTAGGTCAGCAGTGCGGGAAAGGCACGAAACAGGAGTAGAGCACGATGATGTTGATGATGTACTTAGGAGCTTTAGAAGTAGGAAGAAGAAAAATAAAATTTGATAATGTAAAATATTGTATTATTATAAGAAAAACTTTACCACACTTGGAACGCTTTTTGAGTTATATAAAAAACTCATTTATCATACTATTTTTATGTCAAGCACTAATTTCATTATTTCCTTGCATACTTTTTGTTGCATTGTTTTTTTATTAGTTATTGAATATTTCTTTTTTTGCTCATGAAAGTAAAAAATGAAATATAGATTGGGTATTGGGGAATTGAGAGAGATGTGAGGGGGGGGTAGGGGCCATAAGAGCTTCCAACTTCACGTGGTTGGCCCTGTTTAGTAGAGAATAATTTATTGGAGCAATTTAATCTTGGAGAAAACCTCCTTCGATCCAACGTAGCAACAAAAAAGTCGTTGTTGACTTAGTTGCTACTCTTTCAGATCGTGGGAGGCTTGTTCCAAGTTCAGGCGACTCCAATAAATTGTTCTTGAAATGAAGAGGAGCTTATTCAGGTATGTTTTGACATTTTTAACATATTTTCTAACATTATCATAAGAATGCATCTTAGAGTAAAAAATACTACATCCATTACTTTTATTTATTGTATAGATAATTATGGATTTTGAATGACTTGGAAGCGCGGGTACAAATCCTCTTGCATCATGAGCAATACGACTTGTCAACCAGGGTCATGTCCAAGATATTTTTGCTTGTGTGCTTGACCAGGTTCATAGTGTCACATTTTGTAAGTTCCTTTACAGTTCATAATTCAATATTAAGCTTGTTCATGATTATTATCTGGTTTTTTGTATGTGTTTTTTCATCTATTTGATTGTAAGCAACTCTGCATGTTTCTTATTGTTCACTATTATTTCTCCATTTACCACTCCTAGGATGAATTTGAATTTATTGTCCAATTTCAACAAATCAAGTTGAAGTTTTTCCAATTGGACTTTCTTTCTCTTTTCATAGAATTCAAGATGGACATGACAGAAGTGCTCCAAAACTTTCTCAAGGGTCTCATATTTATGATTGATTCCCTTTGAGCAAAAAAGATGCATGTTACTTGTACTGATTGTAGTAGTCAGTTTAAATTTCCTTAAAAGGTCCTATTGAAGTGAAATATTCATATTATCTTCAGACAATGACACCTCTAAATGGACCCTGGTATTAGTATTGTATTCCATATAGTCCCTTATGAATGGTTCTTTAATCTTATCATTCCTATTCATCAATGCTTCCAGAAATTCCTTGTAATCCTGAGTCCACTTGCGAACAGGAAACTCTATAATTCTTAATGTTGTCTCATTAATTTCCTATATGATGCCACTAATCGTGTAAGACACAAAATTATCCTTTATAGTTGTTCGTTCAATTGTACCCTTAAAACCCTTGTACCAAGGTGCCAAGATAATGGTGTATTTTCCAGTGCTCCAGGATGTTGAAATGTCCCTTAATCCTATGCCAATCAATATATCATAATAAAGTGATAAAAAATATACATATCTTAGTATAGGTTTAGATCATATCCAGATCCATAAGCTTGTATAGTTTATATGAGGATATCGTTTCCCTAATCTACATTATCTCATATTGGTATTTTATAAAAAGTACGTTTCAGTGTTACTCTAGTGTATACTACAATGTCCATATTCATCATACAGGTTAAAGATAGAGTAATAGCATACACTATTCTACCTAATAAATCATCTTGTATTTCAATAGCTAATGTGGACATAGGTGTAATGTAAACTCAATACTGAGATATGCTTGTTCCTGTTCAAGCTCGATATCATTGAATATGCACTTTCCATCTTTGATTAGTGAAAAGAGTTGGATTAGCTTAAGCTGAGTAATGTATTCACCCTTATCTCTCTTCTGTGATTCCCATGTATTAGTTACAATGATAACAGTTATATGGAACTAAAAGAATATTGGTATATATAAGAGACCGTATCGTACCTATGATGCCCATCTTAAGCTTAGTAACTATCACTATATCACCTTACTTAAGCTAGTAGTAAGCTCTATTGAATCTATAAGCTTATTTATTTCACTATGCTATTAGTACTAGTGAATCAAGTCCATTGAATCAGTGACCAAGCTTTTCTTGATGTAACTACACGTAATGGAATAACACATATTCATATAAACATGATATCCTTAAAACAGGTCTTAGATTATAGTGTCCAGGTACTCCATATTCAAGCTAAGCTCCTTGTTATGAAATAATGATCTCTGTTTCTCTATTAATTTCATACCTTATTAACACTGAATGAAATCATAGTAATAAGTACATAGCCTTACTAGCTCTATGCCAACATGTATATCTTATAAAACTTAAGTAGAAACACAGTTTGATTGCTAATGTTTATATAATAGTTGATCTTGTATGATTGGCTAAGCTTAGCATTGATATGAGTGTACCATTACACAAGCCATAGTGAAATGCTCCCTTGTGCCTTCATTCGGTTAGGCGCGCCGTGTCGTTTCGTTTGAGGGCGCCCACCCAAACCTGTTCGGGTCAGGTCGTTTCAGTTGAGGGCACTCGCCCAAATGGGTTAGGGCATGGTTCTTAGAGCCACCCAACCAATAAAATTGAATATATTTCTTGTTGCTGCATATGCACATATTGACAGTAAAGAGAGATTTCATTTCATGAGCATGTGGCGTGGGAACAAAACCTATGTAATCCCTATGTGTGGGGATAATTAACCCTATGCCTACAATGTTTACTGTTTGCATATCGGATTGTGTGGGGGTAGATAACTCGTAGCCATATCACATAAGCCCCATTCACTTATGAAGGTTCCCCAAACTCTGCCCCCAATTTGGTTGATCTTCCTCAGCTTGAAAATTTTGAATTTTCATTGATGATTGATTTTCCTCTCGCTCAAATGCAAAAGGAAGATGAATTTCATCTTTTTCCTCCATAATTTCCACATTCAACATCTATTGTAGCTATTCATCTATGCTCATTTGGAATCACCACAAGTTGTACTTTTTTTTTGCAATGGATTCTTGGTGTTGATCTCGACGAGATTTTTCCTCCTCAAAAAACATATCTTGGTTGTAAGCATGGTTGTGGTATGTTGATATTTAGATGAAAGCTACAACTTGTAGCCCTTGATCTGCTAGGGGTTACCTTGATATTAACGGTGGTGTATTCATACTCCTTCTGAATAACCAATAAAGGGTCAAGGAAATTGACCAATATGTTGTTGAGTTTTATCTTATCCATCTCTGAGGCAAGATGCTTTTCGGCTAACTCCACTGCTTTTGATCTCAATTTTTCCAATTGCTTCCTTCTCTCATATGATACCTGAGACTTTGCCTTTATATTCCCTTCTAATTCCATAATAGTGTCATAGTGATGCCAACCAACTTCTTTGGAAAGCCTTCCTAGCAGAGAATACTTGTGACCTGGTTGAAGCCTCAAAACTTTCAAAGTATTTGGAATGACCATTCTCTTCTTCCAGTCATATGATGGGGGAACCCCTTAAAAAGCCCTTAGCCTAGAAAGTGCTGCAGCACCACGCTTGGTTTTGTGTGGAATCATTCCTCTAATTGTCCAGTAGTCAAATCCTTCTCTTACTTTATTGTCATTTTCCCATACCTAACCAATGAGAGCACAAGAACACCTATTTCTATAAAAGCACCTATAACTTCTCTTAATTTATTGTCATTTTCCCATACCTAACCAATGAGAACATAGGAACACCTATTTATATAAAATCACCTATAATACTTTTGTCGGTTTCACTAATATCCATTTAGTTAGTGTGTGCACAGTAGCCTACATCCTAAAGTGATTCTCGTACAATGATAATCCACTTGGTGTATTTGTTCTTAAAAAAACTATGCATGGATAGATGTCCCAATTATGGCCAAGTTCCACCAAAATGGTTCCCCCTACCTACCTAGTAACTACATTACATTTATTTCATGACAAGACTACCCTACAGCCCACCAAATTTCTATCATATCCTTGACGTCAACAACAATTTGTTGTTCAAGATATAGCTAAGTTGGAACAAACTTGGCTCTAGAGCTTAGGATATTTTTCCACCTCTAATGTTTATAAATCAATAGATATAAAATTTCTAAAGCATGTGGGAGCCCTTTAATTATCACGTTTCCTATATTGATTCCATCTTAAAAATCTTGGAAAATGTCCATAGATGAGTTATCCTTACTAAGCCAAAAATTTCAATGAAAATAATCATTCGTACCATAATATTACTACTTCCCTTTTAACCACATAAAAATTATTTTTAAGTTACCATAATTCATCTTTAATATCACGTAATTAGATTAAAAAATCAACCAAAATATCTAGTTTATGAAATAAAAATTCAACAATTTTATATAATTAATAATTTAAATAAATGTCTTAGATCTAATCTCATTAATAATTATTTATAATCAACAATACCACTTATTTAACAAAACCCCTTATTAACCCCAAGAAAAGTGTCGCACATTTTATTTAATGGAATTTGAGTGGCCTTAAAAAACACACGTATTTCATTTCAAAATGTTAAAAATTTTCAAATATCAAAAGTTTTAATTTCCCTCGTTCATTTCCATCCGATTGCATGGTTTGTCTAGGGAAAGAGGGAGGAAGTGGCCATATTGTCACCGGTTTTTGAGGAAGGATGCAACCATACTATTGCAGGTTTGGAGGAAGGATGCAGCCATACTGTCGCAGGTTTGGAGGAAGGATGCGGTAAGTAAAGAAATTGATCCCAAGTGCCTGTTGCAGGTCTGCTCTGATACATTTGGTTGAAGTCCGGTGATTTATTTCCTTCTACAGAAATAATTTGTTCTAATACATTGGATCCCGATTTCCTTTGGTCCGATGATCAACAAAAATTATCATAATAGTCTTGTGCCTTGTATACAGACATCAATACCTGCCCTGTAGATTCAAAGGCCCTTCATTCAGCCCCAAGCAGTGGGATTTGGAGAAGTAAAATTCAAGGAAAAGTGGTGAACTATGAAGAAAATTTCGTCAAATGCCCCAGACAATGTAATCCATGTATTCATTCAATAGTCCCATTGAAATAATTATTGTTGTAATGGATTGCCCTAAATATGCAGTGCTTTTCATTAAGTTTCTGTGTTTATTCAATGATAATGCAATCCCCTTTAGGTTTCTTTGGTTTTGATAATGCAAGCCACCTTCTCCAAGTTTCTTCGATAGCTGATCCTTCCCACTATCCTAGCTGGCCTACAGTCACTCGACATACAGCCCTGATTCGTTTGATGAAAGGGCATTCCTGGAAATGTGAATGATCATTTCCTCATTGTTTTTGTACAAGGGGCATCAACCAGGCCCAATCACATACCTTCTTTGAAGCACATCCAAGGTTGAGATCTTTCTTTCGACACCGCATAAATTTTTTTTCCTTGGCTGGGCACTTAGATTTCCAAAGCATTTTCCTCCACCACTTTAACTTTGTAGGGACTCGAACTGCAATCACTGTGATGTATCCAAGCCTGGGGACATCTTCACCAAAAGGAGAGGAACTCCAGAGAATATTTTCCTCTCTGTCAGTTAATCAAATTTGATGAGCATTCAGAGCATTTACATATGCATTCCATGATTCATGAAAAGCTTCTTCTAATCCCAGCTCCCCAACAGTCATCCATCCGCGTCTCCAATTGGTAGTTTTGGCCGGGTTGTTGATGTGTGCAATTCTAAACCTAGTGTTGTGCTATTGTTCAGTATATCAGTCATAAATCTACTAGGAATTAATTTCCAAGTGCTAGGTTTATAATTTAACACAAACAACAACACCCATGTACTGGAAAACAACCCTGCAATGCTAGTATCTGTTAATATTCATTCCTTTCCTTTGTGTTGGTCCAAAACTTAGGTGAAAAGGGATTTTGTTGCACAATCTTCACAATCAAACCTGATTTCATGTCATCCATACATAACTCTTTGTGCATCAAAATATTGATATCTTCATGTTATAACAACTGGTAATATTGTATTTGAATGTTGGTTCATACTGCTGTCTCTGTCAATAGCACTCGGTGTTTACAAACACCTGTTTTACATTATGTATTTGCTAAACAGTACCACTCTAGGCACAAAAACAAGGCAACAGTTAGCCTTAAAGGCATCATCCCTGTCACATGCAAATTAGGCTTAGGAGTGGTGCCTTCTTTACTGGATTTAGCACAAAGAATCCTCCTTCTGTGAGAGTAAATCAAATTAATCCCATGAACATTGCCCCTCTTTGCAAGCAAATCAGTCACAAAGAAGCTCACTTACAGTTCACTCTTTGCAAAAAATAACAATGACATACAACTGATCATTTGTATTCATAACTTTCCAAGGAACTTATCCTTGATAAGGCCATCAATTAGCATTGTCCACATCCCTTTTTCAGGGTTATGTCCACTTTGCAATGCATTGTCAAACAACCTTTCCGCTTCTTTCACCTTGCATTCTTTACAAAGTCCAGGAAACACAGAATTGTACAAAGATAGTTGTGGTTCATAACCATTTTCAACCATTCTATCCAAAAGCTCCAGACAATAGACACAGTTTCCCTATTTACAGTGCCCATTAATAAGAGCTATATAAATTGCTTCGTTGGGACAGAGGCCTCTCTCTAACATATTTTTTATCAGCTGGTCTGCCTCAAGGAGTCTGCTTGATTTGCATAATCCTGAAATTAAGGCACTATAAGTATCTACAGTAGGTTGACAATGCTTCTCCATCATTTTTAAAAAAATATTAAATGCAAGAACACTGTTTATTTCGAGTGGAATTCCATCCAGGTCATGAATTTCATCCAAGTTATCAGGATCTGAACTACCTACTGCATCCTCATCAGGAATCAAGTGTTATTTTTGTATCTTGTTTTCTTGAACTATACCATTCATAAGCTCACAATAAGTTAGATAATTAGGTTGGCATCCTTCATTTATCATCTTACTTGATAGGTAAAAAGCATGATCCACCCTACCTGATTTGACGTTGCCATCAATCATTGACGTGTATGTTACTTGGTTAGGCTGTAAGCCTTTCTCCTTCATTTTATCAATGAAAATTTCAGCCTCTTCCAGTTTCCCTTCCCTGCAAAGTCCATAGATCAGTGCACTGTAAGTGTAGACATTTGGAGAACAACCTTGCTTTACCATTTTGTCTAATACTTTATATGCAAGATCAATGGCACCTACTCTACATAGTCCATCAACAAACGTGGTTTAATTCACTAGGGAGGGAGCTAACCCTTCCCCCAACATCTTACCAAATACATTAGCTGCCTCAAGCACCCTTTTTTCTTTGCACAGTCCATTAATTAGTGCATTATAAGTGTATAGATTTGGTTCACAACCATTTTCAACCATCTGGTTCATCAATGCAAGGGAAACGTCAATTTTTCCACACTTGCAATACTTATCTACTAAATCTGTGTAAACTACTGTACCAGGAGCAATGCCCTTCTCGAGAAGCCTCATTGAATAACTCACAAGCTTGTTGTAGCTTTCATTCTTTGCAAACTCCATTGATGAGTACATTATAAGTAAATTCGTCAGGCTTTTAATGTTTTTCTTCATCGAGTCAAAAATACGTAAGGCAATATCTATCTGACCCTCTTTATTAGTCCATGAAACAGAGTACTATATGTCACACTATTTGGGATCAAACTTCTTTGTAGCATAGTGTTTAAAAGAAACATTTCTCCCCACCTTCCGTACTTTACATAGTCGATTTATCAGCTCATTATAGGTACGAACATTAGGTTTGCAGCCACTCTTTTCCATTCTATTGAGAATCTCAAAAGCATAATTGATTTTATTTTCTTGACAGTGCCCATTAATAAGAACATTGTAAGTGACCATAGTAGGAACTAAGTCTATTTTCAATATATTGTCGAACAGTTCACATGCCTCTTCTAGTCTGCTTTATTTGCACAACCCATTGATCAATGCTGTGTAGGTATGGATGTTTGGCATGGAACCATTTTTCTTCATTTCATCAAGAATATCAAATGATTCCTGTGTTCTGCCTTCATCACAAAGAGTTGTGACAAGGATTGTGTAGGTATGGACATTCGGGCTGATCCATTTCTCATTCATTTGATCCAGCAAATCAAAGGCTTCTTGAAGGAAAGGTGGTTAGTATTACATAGG
This sequence comes from Pinus albicaulis, assembly GCA_034641835.2. Taxonomy (NCBI): domain Eukaryota; kingdom Viridiplantae; phylum Streptophyta; class Pinopsida; order Pinales; family Pinaceae; genus Pinus; species Pinus albicaulis. The sequence continues at coordinate 120,388,294 of CM076574.1, forward strand.
CCCCTCCAACAAGTTTAACCTAGATTTTGGTAAGGAGTCTGCTCCTAAAGTCTACGCCAAAAGGCCCAAAAGAAAGGGAGCAATAGAAGACTGATATCCTGCACCTCAACCATTCCTTATAATAAAATCTAGAAGATACAACATGTATAATTTGGCAATCTCTTTTGGTACTTTTGTTCTTCCTTTTTTGTATGAGTAATTACATTACTGAGCTATTATGCTCATGTCAGTTGGTATAAAACCTCACTTTTATGGAGTTTTTGAGTTCTGCAAAAATGATCATCTGTTATCACCTAGAAAAACCTTTGGAAAGAATGTAATCCAAGAGTCAGTATAACCACTAGGGGATGTATACTTAACACAAAATCCACCCTGTCAAATTTGAGTGTTAAATCCTGCACTTCTACAAGAAGGTCAACACTGGGCAGAGTTCCATCTGCAGATAGCTTCAGGTTGATACTAGAAACACCATATCTAGTTCAATTATGCACAAGGGGACTGAAATGTTAAGCCCTGCAAGTCAAATCAGAGGATTGAACTCATGATTAAAAGAGGAACTTGGAATTTTTGAGCAGTTTTCAGCATCGGTATATGATGCTAGATTTAGGCAGAAAGCACACAGAAGATGGAGGGTGCTTGAGCACTGGTGTTGAGATGGATTTTCATCATACTAAGTGAAAGATAGGTTCTCTGCTCTTATTTTGACTTCTAATTGATGAATGCATGCATTTGTCATCATCTATTTCACATTTCTATCATGATTGGATATATATGATGCGATGGTTTACCCCATTATATTTCTGGCAATGACTAAATTATGAGATCCCCTTTTGCCCAACTGTAGGCATTTTGTAGCATATAATATATATACATCAGAGTAGATTGTGTCAGAATTTTATACTATGATGTTGGAGATTGCACTTTCTTTAATCTGGGAAAAAAATATTTCTTTGTCTATTGATAAGTTGTAAACAAGCAAACACGTGAAACTTGGATGTGGACAGCAGGACTTAACAAGGTGATGGTTCCCTTTGGAAAGTTCCTCGTAAATCAAGGGCATGTCAAACAATGGTTTTGAGTAAAGCATCAAATTTATGTAGTCTTTAATATATTTTTCACATGTCTGCAATGTGCACAGTGTTTCATATCAAATGCAGAAATAACATTGAGCAAGAGATGAATTTTTTACATACAAAGACATTAATTTACTTCCTAAATTACCAATTGTTTCAACCCAGTGATGCATGGGTAAGTTCAAATGGAACCAGTACTGATATGCTGAAGAGCACATACTTTGAGGAAATGATTAATCCATTAATCAAAAGTATATATATAAATAACATCACGTTGGAATTTACCCAAATATTTCTTGGTAAGAACTATAATTGATACATCAGGTTGGAAAATCTTTTGATTGATCCTTGAGTTCGCACATTAATTTGAACAGTCTCCTTAGCATTGATGGATGTGGGGGAAGCCCATGATCTATTTTCATTGATAAGGCACATTGCCCAATTCTCCTCTTGAGTTGGAGCTAAAGGTATTAGGGATTAGTTCTATGCCATTATGTGAGATTGTATGTTGTAAGTAACGTAGTATCACCTACGAGTTTTTCACACACAAGTGTGGACATGCAAACACAAATAAGAATGAGATCAGATAATGGATTTCTTCATTTTTTTATGCAATGTCTCATTTGTTAGATGTTATTGAGCTATAATATATCTAATTTCCAAATATGACCATTGTGTCTACCTCCTAAACCAGTTTTTTTTTGGCTTCAAAAATTCAAATTTGAGGTTGGTTTCCCTCATTTTTTATTAAGTTGACTTAACAAGGAAATTTTCCCTTCTCCTCTATATATAGGGGCTTAAATGCTCCATAAGAGGCAAGATTTATGTGCTATCTTCTGTGATATTTTCCATGCTATGTGGCTTTAAGTAGTTCTGATTATTTGAACCAGTGAGTCGAAGTTTGAGAGAAATATTGGGTTAAAAAAAGAAATTGGGTATTTGGTTTTTTTCAAGGAGACAAATCTAGAGGGTTCTAAGGCATATATCATCGAGAACATGTGCTAGATTAAGGGTGAGTTTATTGAACTTGTGAGGCGAGTATTTTTTAGGCCAATCAACCCTCTGTGACAGACCTTGTGAGACCATTTTTCAGAGGCCAATCAACCCTTTGAGGGATATCTTTCTGAGGAAAAATATAGGTGGTTTCTGAAGTATTTTGCAGACATTTCTCAGGACTTTTGTCCAATTTGGAGCTCACTTAATGTCTATATTTTTATTCTTAAGTGATTTGATAAGAGCAAAAACTATTTATGAATTTGTTGACATTCTAGTGCTTACATCTGAGGCATATTTCAGAGGCAAGGGTAAACTATGTTACAACCTTGCTGATCAGAGTCTAAGTACTATTCAGCCCTGTGGGAGATCAATTATGTGGAAGTCTAGATACATGATTTTTTTTTTTTTTACCATCTCATCCCTAGATTGACATTGTTTAAGAGGTTTTTCCACACAAAATTAAGGGTTATTTCACATTGGGTTATGGTAGCATTTTCTATGGCATAATCTGAGTCTTCTTGTGGAAATTTCACCTCAAATTCAAATGCATATTTTCAATTTTATGGAAGATTTTAACACATTCTTTATTGACATCTCTAAGGTAAGTTTTTGCATCAATTTGCAGTTGCCTTAGGCCACCTAAAACATCCTTCAGTGAGGTATAATGATATTACTCTAAGGACGAGTGTTGGTACCATTTTTTGTATTGGAAACATCTATGTAGCATAATTTCACTATCAATTTTTAGGCCATTTAAGAATATCTTCAAAGTTATTTTTAAGGTCAAACCTATCAAAGTACTTGGGCCTTAGTAGCCCTAAGAAACCTGATCAATTTTAGGTCTCCTATCTTGCATGAGAGTCTTATCTTATCACTCATTGAAAAGGGCTTCATCTATAGCAATAGGATCCATATATTAAAGGCATGGAAGACTGTCACAGGAGCATCAACATTTTGGAATCAAACGAAAAAGAATTGACAAAAAGATAAGGGAAGATAAGGGTAAGATGAGTGGCATACATATTCAATAATTAGTGGCACATTATATGAGTACTGTCACGTTTCAATTTTTATTTTATTTTTTTAGCCTTCCTAACCTTTATGCTGCCCTCTTTATAATCCTTTATAAGATTTTTATTGGATATTTTCAATATAATATCCTCAATACTGCAAGGCCTTGTGCGTGTTTTTGTGCCTTCAATATCCTTATTCATGGCATCCTCATTTTCTAAGCCAGACTGGCTCCTACGTTCATTTTGATCACCCATCCTAACAGTTGCTATTTTCTTATGCCCAAGACCGCTTAACAAAATGAGGCCGCACTCTATGTAGGTATTAGAATTTCCCCTTACCCAATTTCAATGAATAAGCATATGTTACTAACACGATTGTTTTATTTATTTTTAAATATTTTTGACCTTGCGTCGGAAGACCGACGCTTTAAACGTCGGAAGAGCGACGTCTTTTTTTTTTATAAATATTTTTACAGTTTCGTCGGACAAGCAATGTCTCATAAACTTCGGAAGTGCAACGCCTTACATTTTCGTTGGTCTTGCGATGTTTGGCACGAAACATCGAAAATGCAATGTTGCCAACATATTTGTCGGTCTTTCGATGTATGGCACAAAACGTCGGAAATGCGGCGTTGCCAACATATTTGTCGGTCTTGCGACGTTTGGCACAAAACATCGGAAATGTGACGTTGTTTACATTTTCGTCGGTCTTGTGACGTTTGGCACAAAACGTCGGAAATGTGATGGGGTTTACATTTTTTTCGGTCTTGCGATGTTTGGCACAAAACGTCAGAAATATGATGGTGCTAACATTTTCGTCGGTCTTGCGACATTTGGCACATAAATTCGGAATTGTGACATTTGTTTGAAAACCTCATAAGCATCAGAAATGTGACAGTTCAGTATCGTCAGAAGACCAACAGTTGTGGCTCATCGGAACACCGAAACTTATAAAACATCAAAATAGCGACGATTTGGATAATGTCGGAAGAGTGACGGAAGTATGGAAACGTTGGAATAAGTGTCGCTCTTCCGACGCTTTATTGAAATGTCGGAATTGCGACACAATGGCTAACCATGTTTTTCCCCACCTCAAACTGTCGCTCTTACGAAGCCTATGTGTCAGAATAGCGACAAATTGGCTGTCGGAAATTGGGCCAAATGTGCTAGTGACTTCTATTCTTGCAGGATCTATTCTAATTCGTTCCTTAGAAATTATGTGTCCTAGTAACTTTCCTTATTCTAATCCAAATAAGGTTTTCTTAGGGTTTAAAGAGATGCAAAACTTTCTACATTTTATAAAGACTTGTCTAAGATGATCCAAGTGTTCATAATCAGTCTTAGAAAATACAGTTATGTCATCTAAGTAAATCACTAAAAATTCATGAATTTCCATTGCAAAGGCTATATCCATGGCTCTTTGAAAGGTAGCCCCTGTATTCATTAAACCAAAAAGAATTTTTACATACATAAAAGTGCTCGAAGGAATAGTAAAAGCTGTTTTGGCTTGATCTTCTGGTTGGACTAAAATTTGGTTGTATCCTGAAAATCCATCTAAAAGTGAAATCCTAGAAGATCCAACTACCCTTTGTAAAATGTGATCCATTTTTGGTAAAGGATAATTATCTTTTAAGGATAATTTATTTAGATTTCTAAAATCAACACATAATCTAATCTCTCCTGTCTTTTTTCTGGTTGGAACTAGGTTAGAAACCCAATCAGAATGTCTGATTGGTGCAATTATCTGTGCATCGTACATTATTTTTACTTCTTTTTATATTAAGGGCGTCAAAAAATGATTGATTCTCCTTAAATTTTGTTTAAAGGGCTTTTGATATTCTTTTATAGGATTTTTATGTTGAATTATGTTGGTGTCATAGGATTTTAGGTCGTCATAACTCCAAGAAAAAACATCTTGAAAGTGCTTAAAAAGAGCAGTATATTTTTCTTTTTCTTGTTGAGGTAAGGCTTTGGAAAGTTTGATCATTTTAGGTTTCAGTTATGTGCTAATGTTACATTCCGCAATATCAAATCTAAGTGGCTCCATTTTGGGTTTCCCAGCAACATCATTTGAGTCAAATAAATCTTCTAAAGGAGTTAAACCTTTTGGTAAGGAATCATCTTTGAGATTTAATATTTCAGATTCATCATCAATTATCTCATCAATTCCTACTCTCTCTAGGTTATCTATATCTGATTGAATAAAATTAGTTGGTATAGCAAAATTTACTTTATTTACATCTATATTATTCAATTCTGTTTCACTATCTAAATCCTGATCTAATGTACAATAATTGTCTATTTTACAGTTCTGAAATTCACCTTCATTATTCATAAAATGGTAAATTTGTTTTTCTTGTGAAAAATCTGCTAATATTTGAGGTTATTTGGAATTATTGATCTGTGTTTTACTTCTGCAGTATATTTATGATTAGGCTGAAAAGGTAAATTACAAGTACTAAAAAAAGTTGCTAAGGAGTGTGCTTGTAAATTTTTCTTTCTAGGTATTGTTGAGAAATTAAATTCTAACAAATCATTAATCAAATCTAATATAGTCTCTCTATATCGGCCTAGTCTAGGATTGTAAACCAGATATTCACCTTTAATTTTTTTTACAATCAACTCTGAGTCTCCCATTATTGCTATTCTTTTTCCTCCTAAGTTTTTGATTATTTGGAGTACTAAAATGAGGGCTTCATACTCAGCCATATTGTTGGTGCATTTGAAATTTAGTTTGAAAGCACGACCTTCTGCATGATTCTTTTCAATGTTAGTTATCCAAACTCTTTCTCCTGATCCTAGTTTGTTTACTGAGCCATAAAAATATAAATGCCATAAATATTCATGAAAGATATTGTCATTGTTTTGTGTTTTCTTTTTGTCTTTTAGTTCAGTTTTGATTTCATTATCAGTTTCAAAGTTACATAAGATGAAAGAATCTAGATCAGTAGGTGTAGCATAAATTGGGTAATTTATTGATCTTGCTGCACTACTTACCATATATTTCATCAATGTTTCCCTATAAAGCTTCTTTGATTGACCAAAGACTGATATAGTAGCATAAGACATGTCCAATTGTAAATATTCCTGTAATTTTTCTCCCCAAGAGTGAGATAATAAAATTCCATATTTGGGTGGGATGTCAGCTACTATAATGTCCGTTAGTATACTCTTACCAGGATATTGAACTAATGTTACACAAAAATATTTAATTAAACCTAGGCATTTTAATTTGCTTGAATCAAATGAAAATAAATCTTTGTAAGGCCTTGTAATGTCTAAATTCAGAGTTTCCATTATTGCTTTGGGCATTAGATTGTGTGAAGCTCCTGAATCTAACATTGAATTTTGTAAAATTAGGTCATGACCAGTTAAATTGATGTAAAATGGAGGAAATGCTCCATATTGATGCTTTCCATTCACATTAGGGCAAAAAAAACTTTGGTTGATCATCATTCAAGTTTACATATTCTTCTCCATCATTCATGTTTAATGTTTCAATGATTTTTGTTTTATACAAATCACGTTTTACCAATTCTGTTAAAGGAATTGGTATTTTTAACTTTGCAATTTCACTTTGTAAATTGAATGAAGGTTATGATTTACTTATTTGAATTAACTCTTCCTTAGTAACTATAATTTGAGTGGGTTTATCCTATTTTTCTACAGTTATGTTGTCATTTTCTGTTTGAGTTTCCTGTGTCTTACTACTCCTAGTTTTCTTTTCAGAAGTGGTTTGAGAAGCAGTAGATGTTTTTTCAGATTTTGACTTGTCAAAAGCTTTTTTTTTTCAGTGGCAGCTTTTGGATCTGTTGATTTTGGATCAGCAGTAGATGTTTTAGACTCTAAGTTTGTTGTTTTAGCAGAATTAGTTGTTTTAACAACAACATATTTTTGTGAATCTTTTGTTGTTTGGTCAACTTCATCTGTTATATCAACAATATTTGGACTTGGTGAAATTTTGGGGTTGGAAACTTCGTGGGATGAATTAAAGTTTTGCTTATTTTCCCTAGGGATAATTCACAAAACGTTTGTTGTTGGGACTTTTACTGTTTTCTTATTTTCAGTTTGAGGAGATTTCTTAGTAGAAGTTTCAGTGTTTTTCTTACTCCTAAGGTTATATTTCTTATGTAATTCGTTTATAGAAAAATCATAACCTTGTTTGTAGTCAAATGATTCACCTGAATCTAATTGAAGTTGTTGCATTTCAAATAAATCTTGATATTCCTAAGTGAGAAAGATAGTGTTATCTTCATTTATACCCATTAGATTTATGGTATCTTCATCATATACATTGTTTTGAGAACTTTCAGCATATTTCTCCTAAAATGGGGGTCTTATTGTCTGATGTAGGGCTGGTTCTTTTGATTTTCTTGAATTTGTATTTTTCCTAAAATTTGGATTTCTAATTTGCTGTTGATTATTCCATTTAGGTATTCTTTCTATCTTGTCTAATCTATCCATCATTCTCTCTAAAGGTTAGCTAACTGATATATTTTTTTGTCTAAACTAGATGCTTCTTCTTTCATGGTTACTCTCCTCTCATTCCTCAATCTGGCCTTTTTAGCTAGAATGTTTACTTCTACACCTACAACGTCAGTTTGCATTCTTTCTAAGGTTTCATCATTTCTTTCCCTCAACTAATAAGCCATGTCTGTGTCCAATCCATCAGGGAATTTGAGTTGGATAGAGTAAGGAGTCTGTTTAAGATTGGCTGGGATTGAATTGTAAACATTGTTATATCTAGTGCAGTAGTCTTCGACTGATTCATTGAGAGCTCTTTTCATTACATCAAATTCAGATAGTATTTGGAGTGGATTTTTCTTCTTTTCCCATTTATTTAGAAATACTCTATGAAAAATTTCTAAGTCAGCTATACTACCAACAGTAAGACCTCTAAACCATTTTTTGACTTCCCCTATTAATATTTGTGCAAACAATCTCATTTGTACTTCCGAATCATCTATTTCATGGAGTTCAAAGTAATTTGTCATTTTATTTATGTGTTGTTGTGTAGTGTACAGTGTGGTAGCATCAAATTGTGGTATATTACCTTGGTAATCCTAAGGCATGTCATGTAACTGTCTTGGAAGAACTAGGGGAGCATACCTAGCTGTCATAGCTTGAATTATAGCTTGGATTGGGAGTAGATTGGAAGTTCTTGGGGCTGAACTGGAAGCAGTAGATGATTTAGTAACAGAAGTAACTGATGAAACATTAATATAGGATGGTGAACTAGAAAAAGTAGTATATGAACTAAAGGATGAAGTGGAGGTACTAGGAAATGAAACTGGAATATATAAGGTGTTGAACCCTTAGTTAAACTGAGAGGGGGGGGTGAATCAGTTTAACACATTCATGGAATTTTAAAATTTTTTCCATAAAACTTATTTACACCTTCATTTCATATTCAACTTAATATATGAGTAGTCTTAGAATGTGAGCAACAAGTATTAATATAATGTAACAGTAGACTTAATATGACAACATCAAGTATTAAGCAGATTAGATAAACCAGATCAGCACATAAACATCATGCACAGAGACACCAGATATACGTGGAAACCCATAAAGGGAGAAAACCACATCTTATTATTTCTGTGATGTAAAGGCAAGCTCCAACTCCCTCTCACCACTGGTTTTCTGTAAGCACCAACCTACAGGAGGCTCCAACCTCAAATTCTGCAAGCTACAACTTGCAAGGAAGCTTCAACTCCCTCTTTTTCATAAAGAAACATTTGCTGATTTACCTTGGATATCAGCTTTGTTCTGTACCTTTGATTTCTTTTACTGCACTCCAATCTTCATATCTGCTTGATTATTTCTTTTTCTTCAATTCTGCATTCTCTTCTCTTTTATCAATTTACTCAGAGAAAATGTACCATTTCAACTTTACAGTGGGATTTTATCTTTCTCTGGAGACTTTCCAATTACATCACAAACAATATAAAAAATTAAAACATTTCATTCAATTACAGTGTATATTTCGAACAGCAATCCTCTCTTCCTCTTTTTCTTCCTCATACATCCAACCTCTCTCTCTTTTTCATTTTCACTTTATTTCAGTTCCATGTTCATTGCAGTTATATAACTGCTGTATGTACAACTGCCTTTTAATCAAACAAAAATAAGTCTCGTCGTTTTTTTTACTAAAACCTTTTTAACGACCCGAATATATTAGTACTCACCACCTTTATCATGAACCATCAACAATATAATCTTTGGTTTAATCAACTCTCGACACCTTCAAAAATGTGGTTAAACCATAATAAAAAAACCCGATTTATACTATTTCGAATTTATGCTGAATTTTACCTCCTTGAAGAATCTATGGCTTAAACCATAGTCGAATCAAATCGGACCAATCAATTTAACATTGGTTAAACAACCAGGTTTCCACACATCACATATATGGTGAATTTTTTGCTCAACACTTCTTTTAGTTCGCACTCTGGTTACAATTTCTGAGCTCGACCATGGCAAATATCACCAAATTTTGAATAACATTCAAAGTGATGGCCCAATCACTCTTCGTCATAATTTATATTTAATTTAAACAAACCTTGGTTAAACCCGCAAACATTAATTTTAAAAGTCCCAATCAATCAAATTTAAACTGGGGCCCACATATATAATCAACGACCCAATCACATACTCGCACCGTACCGTGGTTATCTTTCGCGCACCTTCCTCATACGGCCACTGTCCGATGGCTCCCCTCCAAATCGATGACGCTCAAAAATATCGCGTGGCTTCCTTGGTCGAACATTAACATGCGATGGCACGCAATGATGGCGGTTTTTCAGATTCGTTCAGAGACGCGTGTCGCTCATTCTATGGAATTTCTCCCAAAATATTGAATACCACTTTTGTTGCAAAGGTGGTGTGATACAAACCGCTTCCAGCCTTAACCCGTGTTCACTGTTCATCTGCAAGGTTCCGCTCCTCTTCGCTCAAGGTTCCGTCAACGCTTAAAAATTATATTGTAATTAACTCTGCCTACCACTGTGCACTGAACCACTCCAATTCGCAACTCTGCTCTTGAATTACTTCTGGTCGACACCATTAATGAAATTTTATGCAGCATTAATATAAACAGAGGTTCACATATAAACAAAGGTTCCTATTGCAGAGTTATTCTCTTCGGCCTCCCGTGGAATTTCGATACAGAAAATACTTCAATTAAATTCTCCATCGCATATACAAGCCTTAATCGCATTTAATTCGAAACATAAAATCGACCTTAACTGACATCGATTCTTCCTTTAATTGCAGGGTTTCATCTCAAAGCCTATTTCAGAGGTTAAAATATATCTATTGAATTCAGGTATATTCACACAGGACTAGTTCCGACAATGCACATATGGTTCAGGAATGAATTCTTATATATATATATATATGGAATCACTTACATTCATCTCTGGCCTGGTCTTCAGTAGATGGCCTTTCTAACAATTTTGTTCAAGGATTTTTAGTACAGCACCCTCTGCAGCTCTTCCCTATGGCTCTAGAGTACAATTGACAAGCTTCAACTGATTTTAACACTTCCAATAATAGTCCATAACTCAGAAACTAACCTTTTTATTAAACAGTGGCCTTTCTATCCTCATTACTCTGTCTCAGGACAACTCTACTTCAATTTACTGCTTGTCTCTGCTTCAATTCACTGCTTCACTACTCCTTGCTTCTCTTTTTGCTGACTCTGCTACCTCTCTGTTGCCTTGTTGTTGTGTCAGGTGCTCCTCCTTTGTCATTTCCTTTGCTAGATCCTCCTTTTCCAACTCCTTTGCCATCAATGACAACATTTCCAACAGTCTCCCCCTTTTGCATTGATGGCAATAACCTCTGCTTTCTTTTCAGAAGATTTTTTTTGCTTTTCCTCCCCCTTTGACATCAATGGCAAAGGGGTTGCTCATTTCCTAGTTTGCTTTCTACATTTCTTCTCTCTGAGTTACTCTGTAGCCTTTTCATTGACTCTATTATGCTGGATGTACTCTTTCCATAAGCTTTCGATCTTGAGGACCTGTTTTATGCTTTCCTTACTGGCTGATCTTCCCCTGGAAAGATATTGTCGTTTCTGTTCTCCCCCTGAAACTATGCTCTCGCTTCATATCAGAGAGTAGCATCTACAGATACTACCCCTAGTCTATCTCTCAAATATCAAATGGTTCTCTAGCAAGAGGTTTTGTAAATATATCTGCTGTCTGTTCTTTTGTTGGCACATATTCCAAATTTACTACTTTTTGAGCTACTTGTTCTCTGAGAAAATGATACTTGATTGGAATATGTTTAGTTTTTGAATGAAGCACAGGATTTTTAGAAATAATTATAGCACTTGTATTATCACATTTGATTGAAATAGGTTCATCAATGCTTACCTTCATGTCTTGGAGGGTTTGCTTCATCCACATGACTTGTGTACAACATGCTGCGGCTGCTATGTATTCTGCTTCTGCTGTGGATAGAGAAATAGATGTTTGTTTCTTGCTTAGCCATGCCACCAGACTCTCTCCTAAATAGAATGCACCTCCACTTGTGCTTTTCCTATCATCAACACAGCTGGCCCAATCTGCATCTGTATATGCTGTCAAAATGAAGGTTTTTCCTTTTGGATACCATAGCCCATAATGTGCAATCCCTTGTAAATATCTGAATATTCTTTTAATTGCTAGTAAGTGATTTTTTTTTGGTGCTGCTTGATATCTTGCCACAAGTCCTACAACCAGCACAATTTCTGGTCTAGAAGTCGTTAAATATTACAGACTTCCAACCATGGATCTGTAAAGTTTTTTATCTACATCAGATGTTCCATCTTCTGCACAAATCTTGCATCCAGTAGTCATGGGAGTTGATACAGGTTTGCAATCCTCCATTTTAAATCTTTTCAGCATCTCTTTTAAGTATTTTTCTTGTGAGATAAATGTGCCTGTGCTCTTTTGTTGAATTTGTAGTCCTAAATAGAAGGTAAGCTCTCCAATCATAGACATTTCAAATTCTGATTTCATCTCTTCAGCAAATCCTTTTGTTAACTCATCTTTGTTGCTTCCAAACATGATATCATCTACATACACCACTACAATCAAAAGTTCATCTTCATTTACTTTTATGTACAAGTTGTTGTCTACTCCCCCTTTCTTGAACCCTTGTTTTTGCAAGTATTTGTCCAGCCTTGAATACCATGCTCGAGGAGCTTGTTTCAGCCCATATAATGCTTTTTTTAATCTACAAACATAGTCTACATTATCTGTTAAGGAGAACCCTTCCGGTTGCTCCATGTAGACTTCTTCCTCTAAATCTCCATTCAGGAAGGCAGACTTCACATCCATTTGATATACCTTGAAGTCATGATAGCAAGCAAAAGCTAAAAACAGTCTGATAGCTTCCATTCTAGCTACAAGGGAAAATGTTTCATCATAATCAAGTCCTTCAACCTGTGAATATCCCTTGCACACAAGTCTATCTTTATTCCTGATTACCTGTCCTTGTTCATTCATCTTATTTTTGAATACCCATTTTGAGCCAATGACATTTTTCTCACTGGGTCTTAGAACTAGTTCCCAAGTGTTGTTCTTCTCAATTTGGTCCAATTCTTCATTCATGGCATTCACCCAATGTTTGTCTTTGTTGGCTTCTTCAAACTTCTTTGGCTCTATTTGTGACAACATTGCGAGGTATACCTCTTCAGTCTGTTCAGTTAGCTGTCTTCTTGTCTGTACACCTACACTCTTGTCCCCAATGATTTGATCTTCTGGATGATTCTTCTGAATGTATCTTGAGGAGCTTTTTGATCTTAGATCTGTATCTTCTATTGGCTTGTTTATTTCATCATCATCTTGATTCTCTTCTTCATGAACTTCTGGAGGATTGCTGCAATCTGTACTTCTTAATTTGTCTGATAGTTCTTCATCAAATCTTACATCAATACTTTCTACAATTTTGTGAAGTATTTTGTTGTAGCACCTGTAACCTTTACTCTTAGATGCATATCCTAAGAATATTCCTTCATCTTCTCTTGCATCAAACTTTCCCAAATTTTCATCATTATTTTTTATAAAACACTTACTTCCAAAAACTCTAAAATGCTTGATTGATTCAGGTTTACCATGCCATAATTCATAAGGAGTCTTGTCATTGTTTGGTCTTAAATGAGCTTTGTTTAGGATATGCACAGTTGTGTGTACTGATTTTTCCCAAAAGGTTTGAGGAATGTTACTTTCTTGCATCATGGCTCTGGAAATCTGTTGTACAGACCTGTTCTGTCTCTCTGCCACTCCGTTTTGCTGAGGTGTTCCTAAAATTGTGAAATATTGCTTTATCCCATGCTCATTGCACAGATCTGCAAAAACATAATCTGTAAATTCACCTCCTATGTCTGATCTGATGCACTTTAGCTTGCATCCTATTTGATTTTATGCCAAAGCCTTGAATATTTTGAATTTCTCAAATGCTTCCGATTTGTGTTTGAGAAATGAAACGCATGTCATTCTAGAAAAATCGTCTATTATTAGCATGAAATAGGATTCTCCACTTGTTGTTTTAGTTCTCGAAGGGCCACACAAATCCATGTGAACAAGTTGAATAGGTCTGCTTGTAGATAACTTCTCTTTGGTTTTAAAGGATGTACGGGTCTGCTTACCTAGCTGACAGGATTTACATATTGTATTTGAAGGCTTCTTGATGACTGGCATATCTCTGACTACATTATTTTTGCTTAGACTTATGATATGATCAAAGTTTAGGTGTCCCAATCTCCTATGCCATAACCAAGACTCCTCAAATTTGCTAAGATGACATGCTTCATTTTCTAATTCTTTTACTACATAGACATTGCTTTCCATTCTAACACCATTGATCAGAGTTTTTCCAGTGGTGCTTGATCTTACTTCACAGTCTTGAGCTCTAAAAAGAACTTCACAGCCTTTATCACACATTTGACTAACACTCAACAGATTTTCTTTCAGCCCATCCATAAATAGTACATCCTGGGCTTTTCCTCTACCATTGTCCAGACTAACTGAGCCTCTTCCTTTGATCTTTCCTGCTTTATCATTTCCAAAAGTAACATTTCCAGATTTCTTTTCGTCAAAGGTTATAAACTTGCTTCTATCTCTTGACATATGCTTTGAGCAACCGTTGTCCAAATACCACTGGCTTTTTAGATCTTGAGCTATTAGAGCCAAGTCACATTTATTCACTTTCTTTTTCCACTGCAAGCATCCTCTTGTTTGGTATCTTTTTTGAGATGATGAACTACACTCTCTTAGAGAACATTTGGAAGACATATGTCCACTTTTATTGCATACACAACATTTGGACATATCCTTAGCAGGATTATAAGTAGGAATAAACTCTCCATGATTCATAAACCTTCATGAGGTTTTGAACAATAGACTTTGTTCATATTTCCTGCATTCTATGATTTTATGGCCAAAATCATTACAATAAAAACAGTATCCATAAAAACAATTTACATACCTGACAGAAGGTTGTCTTCTCCATCTTCCTGCTTGAGTAAATTTTTTTACTGTTTGCATCCTTTGCTGGTTTGTATTTATTCTTCTTGTATAACAATATGCAACAATGTGTCCTAATTTGTGACAGGAATAACAAGTAGCATTTTTCATAGAAGGAAAAATCTCTTTTGATGACTTCCAAATTTGACATACTCAGGAATATACAAGGTTTTTTCAGTTGACAATTTATTTAATTCATCCTTTGTCATTTGAGCTTCCTTCTGATTTTAATCTAATTTATTGCATGATTCTTCTTCCTTTGAAATCTTTTGAGCTGCTTGGATATTCTCATCTTCTTTTACAAAAATAATATTTTTGTTTTCTTTTTCTTTGTCTTTGCTTGATTCTCCTTCATAGCCTATCCCAGTTTTGATCAGAGGTGACCTTTGTGCATTTAGAATTTGATCCAACTGCCCTGAGCCTTTCATTAGAGGTGTATTCATTAATATTTCTCTTTGGGCCTTTTCTAAGTTCTTTCTTAGGCTCACTACTTCTTCTTCCAACTTCTCTTGTTCCTGAGTTTTATCCTTGATCTGCTTAAGTAAAATATCTTCTACCTTCTTGGCTTCTTCAAGCTCTACTTTAGACTGAATGAGGGCTTCTGAATTTTGTTCCTCTCTCACGTATTTGAGAAGAATGTCTTTCTTTTTTCTGCACTTCAGTTTTAGTCTGTCAATTTCCTCCAAGGCACTTCTTAGCCCCCCTCAAGGTCCACTTCACCTTCTTCCTCATCTTCTAAAAAACATTCTTCCAGCTCTTCTATAGCCATCAAAACAAATTCTGATGTTCCTTCTTCACTTGAGAATTTAGTTGAGTCTTCTGATGCACTACTATCTTGCTGAGCATAGAAAGATTTTCTATTGAATTTCTTCCCTTTCTGCCAGTTTTTAGATATGGTCTTCTCTGATTCTTGAGCCTGATTCTTTGTTTTCTTATAAGGACATTTAGAAGCATAATGTCCAACTCTTCCACAATTGAAAAATTTAAATGGAAGTTTACCTTTATACTTACCTGAGCCTTTATCCAACTTCCTGATAAATTTGGCCTCTTCTTCATCAGAACAGGAGCCTATCTCATATTTTTCTTCTTTCTTCTTCTCTGCCTTAAAAGCTGCCTCCCTTACACTTGACTTCTTCTGTGGCAGTCTCATCTCATACGCTGTTAGTTTTCCAAGAAGATGATTCATGGTCAAGGTTTCCCAATCTGCTATTTCTTATATGGCAGAGACCTTGGGATTAAAACTAGATGGCAAAGATCTTAGGATCTTTTGAACAATTACACAGTCTTGCATGGTTCACCTAGTGCTTTCATATTATTGACAATTTCTGCAACCCTTAAAAAGAAACTAGCAATATCTTCATCATCATTGATCTTTAAATTTTTAAACCGGGCTCTATAGACTTGAAATTTAACAGTTTTCACCTTTTTGTCTCCTTCATGAATATTTTCTAGAGTTTCCCATATTTCTTTAGCAGTCTCACTGTGCATTAATTTGATGAATTATGCCTCACACAGTCCATTCAATATTGCATTCATTTTCTTTGCATTAGCCAAAAAATATTGTTTGGCTTCTTTCTCTGAGACATTTGCCTTAGAATCATATCCAAATTCCACAACAGCCCAAACTTCTATTCCTAAGGACATTATGTATGTTCTCATTCTGATTTTCCAGAAGACATAATTTGCACCAGTGAAAAAAGGAGCTTTTTTCACTGAGGATCAGGGAAAATTTTAAGGATGGAATATTATTTTGAAGTTTAAAAGATTGGCGAATCTCACTAGTACCTAATATCCAAACTATAAAATATTTATTGCTATATTTGTAAAATTATTGAAATTTGTAATGATTTTATATATACTCTCTATATAATTTTCGCGATTTTTAATGTAAAATAATTTTATATTGTAAAATTTGGGCGAACCATTTTTATAAAAAAATGGAAATTGGCGAATCTTTTTTTTGTAAAAAACATGGAAAATTAGCCCATCTGCGAATATTAGCCCCTAAAATTTTCCATGCTGAGGATCCTACTTGACTAGCCATCTCAAGAACCTAGGATCTCCTTTCAGTTGTTAAACTGCTACAAAAAGGAACCTGCTCTGATACCAATTGTTGAACCCTTAGTTAAACTGAGAGGGGGGGGGTGAATCAGTTTAACACATTCATGGACTTTAAAAAAAATTTCCATAAAACTTTTTTACACCTTCATTTCATATTCAACTTAATATATGAGTAGTCTTAGAATGTGAGTAGCAAGTATTAATATAATTTAACAGCGGACTTAATATGATAGCATCAAGTATTAAGCAGATTAGATAAACTAGATCAGCACATAAACATCATGCACAGAGACACCAGATATACGTGGAAACCCATAAAGGGAGAAAACCACATCTTATTATTGATGTGATGTAAAGGCAAGCTCCAACTCCCTCTCACCACTGGTTTTCTGTAAGTACCAACCTACAGGAGGCTCCAACCTCAAATTCTGCAAACTGCAACTTGCAAGGAATCTTCAACTCCCTCTTTTTCATAAAGAAACATTTGCTGATTTACCTTGGATATAAGCTTTGTTCTGTACCTTTGATTTCTTTTACTGCACTCCAATCTTCATATCTGCTTGATTATTTCTTTTTCTTCAATTCTGCATTCTTTTCTCTTTTATCAATTTACTCAGAGAAAATGTACCATTTCAACTTTACAGTGGGATTTTATCTTTCTCTGGAGACTTGCCAATAGCATCACAAACAATATAAACAGTTAAAACCTTTCATTCAATTACAATGTATATTTCGAATAGCACTCCTCTATTCCTCTTTTTCTTCCTCATTCATCCAACCTCACTCTCTTTTTCGTTTTCACTTTTATTCAGTTCCCTGTTCATTGCAGTTATATAACTGTTGTATGTACAACTTCCTTTTAATCAAACAAAAATAACTCTCGGCGTTTTTATTAAAATCTTTTTAACGACTCGAATATATTAGTACTCACCACCTTTATCATGAACCATCAGCAATATAATCTTTGGTTTAATCAACTCTCGACATCTTCAAAGAAGCTGTTGGATTTAAACCATAATAAACAAACTTATACTATTTTGAATTTGTCTTGAAGTTTACCTCCTTGAAGAATCTGTGGCTTAAACCATAGTCAAGATAACTCGGACCAATCAATTTAACATTGGTTAAACAACAGTTTCCACATCACATATATGGTGAATTTTTTTCTCAACACTTCTTTTAGTTCACACTGCGAATTCACAATTTACGAGCTCGACCATGGCAAATATCACCAACTTTGGAATGTTTTGTTCAGTGATGGCCCAATACGCTCTTCGTCATAAGTTGTATTTTAATTTAAACAAACATTGGTTAAACCCACAAACATTAATTTTTAAAGTCCCAATCAATATAATTTAAACTGGGGCCCACATATATAATCAACGACCCAATCACATACTCGCACCGTACCGTGGTTATCCTTCGCACACCTTCCTCATACGGCCATCGTCTGATGACTCCCCTCCAGATCGACGGCGCTCAACAATATCGCGCGGCTTCCTTGGTCGGACATTAACGTGCGATGGCGCGCAGTGATGGCGGTTTTGCAGATTCGTTTAGGGACGCGTGTCACTCGTTCTATGGAATCGCTCCCAATCTCTTGAATACCACTTTCGTTGCAAAGGTGGTGCGATACAAACCGCTTCCAGCCTTAACCCGCGTTCACTGTTCATCCGCAAGGTTTCGCTCCTCTTCGCTCAAGGTTCCGTCAACGCTTCAACATTATATTGTAATTATCTTCGCCTACGACTGTGCACTGAACCACTCCAATTCACGACTCTGCTCTTGAATTACCTCTGGTCGACACCATTAATGAAATTTTATGCAGCATTAATATAAACAGAGGTTCACATATAAACAAAGGTTCCTATTGCAGAGTTATTCTCTTCGGCCTCCCGTGGAATTTTGATACAAAAAATACTGCAATTAACTTCTCCAGCCTTAATCACATTTAATTCGAAACATAAAATCGACCTTAACTGACATCGGTTCTTCCTTTAATTGCAGGGTTTCATCTCAGAGCCTATTTCAGAGATTACCATATATCTATTGAATTCAGGTATATTCACACAGGACTAGTTCCGACGATGCACATCTGGTTCAAGAATGAATTCTTATATATATATATATATATATATATATATATATATATATATATATATATATATATATATATATATATATATATATATATATATATATATATATATATATATATATATATATATGGAATCACTTACATTCATCTCCGGCCTGGTCTTCAGTAGATGGCCTTTCTAACAATTTTGTCTAAGGCTTTTTAGTACACCACCCTCTGCAGCTCTTCCCTATGGCTCTAGAGTAAAATTGACAAGCTTCAACTGATTTTAACACTTCCAATAATAGTCCATAACTCGGAAACTAACCTTTGTATTAAACAATGGCCTTTCTATCCTCATTACTCTATCTCAGGACAACTCTGCTTCAATTTACTGCTTGTCTCTGCTTCAATTCACTGCTTCACTTCTCCTTGCTTCTCTTTTTGCTGCCTCTGCTACCTTTCTGCTGCCTTTTTGTTGTGTCAGGTGCTCCTCCTTTGTAATTTCCTTTGCCAGCTCCTCCTTTTCCAACTCCTTTGCCATCAATGACAACATTTCCAACATAAGGAACTAGCAGGAGATGAGAATGATGTGTTTGAAATAGTAGAAGGTAAACTAGTGGATGAAGTGGATGATGGAAATAATATTCTAGGTTGTAAGGGATGTCTAGGGATAAATGGATCTATAGACTGGATATTAGTGGAAATGATAGATGATGTAGTGGTATTTAAATGAGAAATAGAAGGTTTAGATGTGTAATCTAACAATTGGGCTAATTCCATATCTTCATCTATTTCTTTGAAAATAGTAGCATTTATCTCTTCAAGTTTATCCTAAGCTTTAAATGTTTTTAATTCAGAATCTACTGTAATATTTTCCTGTTTTGCCTCAAGAAATGAAATGAAAATAGGGTCTATAACAACAATTTTTAAATCAGATTCCGATTTACTTTTGAACAAAGAATTTTCAAATTTCAATTCAAACTGTATGTCTTGTAAACTTACTAACTCTTTTGGTAATGAATTGGCTCTATCTAATGAAACTTTTGCATCTAAATCTTCTGTTTGTTTATTATTTTTTCTAATTCTGTCCGGATTGTCTACTATAACAGCAGGTTTAAGATCCAGGTTAGACCTAGTATAGTAAATTTTTCTACAAGCCATAATTACAATTTTTTATAAAATGATACTCACAACTTAAAAAACAATATTAAAGGCAAAAATATAATGCAAAATATTTCTTTAAGACCTATTTTAAAATTGAGGATTGGTTAAGTCCCCCGTATGGTCACCAATATGTTATCACTCTAGTAATTCCCAAGTTGTGAGATTTTGATTTAAATTTTAATAACACTAGAGGTAACCACAAACATACTTTAGACTCTAGGATCTAGCCTTCCTAGGGTTCAGAGAGGGATCTCTCTGTAATATTTAACTTTGTTTTGATTATAAGATATTAGGCTAGTTATGATTGTGCAATTTGGTTTTGATCTGGTTTGGTTTGGTGGGAAAAATTACTTAATGAGATGGATAGTGGGAAATTTGATTGTCCATTGGGCTAAGGAGTCAAAATTTAAGCAGACAGAACTAAGATCAAGGTCAAAAAGTCAAATGTTTTCAGGGCAAGATAGATAAGTCTTTGAAGACCTTGGAAGGCTATTTTGGTGAAGTGGTTTGATCGGGATAAAGAGCAATGAAGGGTTCTTTGATTCGGAAAAAGGAAGGAGTAGATAGAGGTAAGACGAAAGAGGGAGAAATTAAGGGTTTTCTACTCTGGAAATCAACAAAAAACATAGAAATGATAAGTAGTAAAGACAGTGTGCTTTTAACAAATCCTGAAATAATACTCCTATTTATTCATTCAAATTTAGAATACATAATGGATGCATGAAAACATGATAAGATAAACAATGACAAGTATAAAGTACTTCACTTCAATGGCTCATCACATGAATCTTGAAATATGATGCTAGTTGATTTGATCCAGTCCGCTTCTCGAAATTTGCAACACAAAAGCCTTCAAGTCCAACAAAAATGACTATAGAAATCTTCAGAAATTTATTCCACACTAATACTTCAAAGAGTGAAGTATTTATAAAAAAATGTTTACAAAATATCCTATAATGCTTCTAGGAATTATCTAAGGGAAAATAAAATATCTTTACAACAAAATAGAGACAGTTGCTTAACAAATCATCAAGCTGTCCTATTTATCCAAATAAAATAGAAAATTGTTTGTGGATGAGGTGCAGCTGGCTGCCTTGGTGTCCTCTTTGCTGGCATAGATATTTCAAATCTATTTTGAAATATTCTCTTCATTATCTTATACTCTTTAACTCTGATTTATCTTTATCCTCTCATACTCTTTAATCTCTGTAAAAATTTCCTTACTGTTGTAATAAATTATGTTTTGACTGAAAAAATTAGCAATCTTTTTTTTCTTTCTCTCTGCAATTTGAATTTTAGAGTAAGTCAGTGAGTGATTGCCAAGTTTCATCATTTGTAAATTGTATCTTTTTCAGCTTCCTGAAATTCTCATCTACCTCAGTATATCTAGCAAATGTTGGTTTTATGACAAATAAATATCTTATCTCATGTTGTAGATAAAATAGATCTTGAAAACTTTTGAGTAAGACCTTCCCTGTATGAATACCTTGTCATTTTGTTTTTTAACCTACTCTTTTGCATACTCTCTGATTTTCTTATTATAGTCTTCATATGGCATGAGTTTATCATTTAAGACCATAATGTTAGGAAAACTTATTTGCCTCAAATTTTCAAATTTAACCATAAACCTGGTTATGGCTATGTTCATATTTTCACATTTCTCTTCAAGTTATTTCATTAGATTCTTCTTTGAAATTAATTTCCTTATTTCAAGGATTGTCTCTGTCCTATCAGTGATTTCTATTTCTTCTAACTCCTGCCTGTTTTTACTGTTGAGAAACTTTATCAATTCTTTGGCTTGCTCAGGTTTGTTACCTAGCTCATCTTTTGTTTTTTGAATCTCTTCTTCTGTTGCCTTCAGTAAATCTCTCTACTCATATATCACCTGGATTGATGGCCAAACATCATTGATGGCTTCAATTATTTTACTCCATAATTGATTCTTCACATAAGAAACTGGTTCTTTTAAGGCTAAATATTTTTGTATATTCTTCAATTCTTCATTTAACCTATTAGCCCTTTTCTCATGAGTTTTAACATTGATTTGAGCTAGTTTCTTTGTATATTCATGATTGTCAATTACTTTCTTCAATCTGTTAATCTCATTTGTTTGAAGTGACATTTCTTTTATGGATTTTACTAGTTTACTAGCCTCATCTAAATGTTGGGCTGTTGTAGTAGATGATTATGTGGCCGAAGTTGTGGATGAATTCAATGGCACTGCAGGAGCCATTAGTTCTTTTGGTGCCAACTCTTCTACCAGAGTTGAAGGCACAACTGTACTAACCATGGGAATTACTAAAGGAATTTCCTTTGCTTTTGTTGTTTCCCTTTCATGGACAAGCTTGTTCATTTGAATTTCCATTTCTTTGATCTGTCCTGTTAACTGAAAAATTAAGTTCATCATGTCATCCTTCTGAGTCTGTGCTTGTACAATTTGTTTGGCTTTAGGATGTCCATTTGATGCCATTTTAAGCTGTTTCCTCAATGCTTCAATGTCTTCATTATTTTTCTTCACTAACTATTCTATTGCTTTAACATTTGCAGGATCATGTCCTACTTGGATAACCAACTCTTCTAAAGACTTAATTCTAAGATCTTTAGCATATAATGAGGCTTTTTAAACCTTCATTTGATCTCTCATATTTATGATTGTATTCTGAAGCTTGTTGAGACTCATAGCCTTGGTAGTTATAATAGAATATAACATATCTAAACTTTTCCTATGAAACTTAATCTTATCTAGTGCATGAATGCTTTCTATTGGCACTTCTAGATCAATTTTCTTGTAGTCTACAACTATCTCAGGAATCTTGACTGTTGGTTGTAGTACTGACATAATCAAGTTTTTATTTGAATAGTCAAAAGCTGATAGAAGTCTGTTCTGAATGCCTGGTGTTTGTTTCAAATATTGAGAATATATCTCATTCTTGATTTATTCATCTTTGTCTTAATTTTCTTGTATTTTTCTCTGATATCAAGATCCTTTTCCTCTACTGTCTGTGATGAGGATGCCTCCATATTTTGTTGTTTTTCTATCACCTGTGTAATTGAATTATCAAGTTTTCCTTCATTTAGATTCTCTATAACTAGCTCATTTGTGATGACTGTAGCAACATCTGTATTTCTTACTGGGAAATCTGTGTCTTCAACTTCAATAGTCACTTTTATTTATCAACTGAGTTTATCTTATGCTTTTTATTATATCTTAATTTGAACCTAGTTTTAGTTGTGGTTTCAGCAATGTATGTTCCTTCTTCTTTGACTCTTTTGATGGATTTTTCTCCTTGATTAGCAGTTTGTAAGGTGTGACTAGTATCACCCTGCTTAATTTCATCTAACAAAGTCTTTTCTATCCATTAAGTTTGATTGACATACTTCTCAATCTCTGGTTTGTTCTCATGAATGTAGGGTGTTAGTTTGCACTTGACCCTCATTTTACTCAGTATTCCTTGTGGGTCATAGTTCCATGACAAACTCTCTTCAAATATGTACTCAAGTAACTGTTTGGTTGCTTCTTTCTCTGCATCTCTGTGATTACAAATAAATGGCCCCACCTGATTCTTTAACTTAAATTGTGTTTTCTTCTTGGCTGCTAGGAAGTTAATAGAATCAGAATTTAATATTTTCCTGATGTATTCCAAGGAAAAATCCCTCATTGGTACATATTTAGGTATTTTTTAAGGTAATAGATTGGACCCAAAAACTCAGATTTCTGTGTGTTTCTCATATAGGTACCAATCACCAGTTCTAGTGTGCTCTGATAGCTGTATAAATTTCTTCATTTCATAATTGATCCTTGGTTGTTCTGTGTTGGTCAACATATTTATCAATGGGTGGACAAAATTATCTGTAAATTCTGTAATAGTGAAATCTATGGACTCTTTTTTGATCAAAGAAGTCCAAAAGATGAATGAAAGTGGATTTTATTCTATATCAATCTTCTAGAGAGTTATAGGGAACTTGTCTGCTTGAAAATACAAGAACATATGGAAGAGAAAAGATGTATATCTAAATACCCCTTCAGTTGGAAACTTGATCATTTGATCATGGATATTGTTAGCTATATACTCAACATAATTGAAAACTACAAAGGGAGGCTATTCTGGTGCAAAAGTAGATAGAAACCCTAGGATATTTGATTTCCAAATTTGGACTTCTTCCACCTTATCTAAGGGTTTTTCAAAGCTCTAGCTGTGGAGGTCTAATAGATTGAATTCTACAATTGGATCTACTATTTTGTAGTCCACATCTGCTAAAGGGATGTGCTCATTGTCTACAACAGGAGGTTGTAGAGAATTCACAATGATGGCAGTCTTGGAGGACATAGCTGGAGTGGATTTTGACACTTTTTAGGCTTGGATGACTGAAACTCTCTTTTTTAGGGTTTTCTGGATTCTTCTGTAAGATTAAATGGTTTACAGAAGTGTTTCTTAATTTTGACAGAGGTTCTTGGATGAAAATGGGTACAACTTGGTCTTTCCCTTGGATTTTAACTTCAACTGTATTTTAGGCTCTTACTGGTTCATAAAATAAGAAACAGGGGTTTCTTTTGCCTCTTTCAGTGGATATTGGGATAAAAATTGATTAAAATTGGGCATAGAGGGTCGGGGTTACTTGCAGAGGATTTTTGGGTAATTTAGGATTCTTTTATGCCTATAAAAGCTAAAATCAACTCGAGTTTCTCTTTTAAAACTGAATGCAGTATTAAAACAGGGTTTTTTCAAAATTTTGACAAGGTTTAAGCTCTTTTTTGGGCAACTAGAGGCTTTCTTGGAGAAATTAAACTCTTACTGGTTTCAATTCCTTTAGTAATTTAATTTCAGAATGATAACAAGTTCGATTTTTATAGGAAAATGCCTATTTGCGCAGGTATGGGTCTCTGAAAACAGATTCTGAGGCATCTTGACAAGTCCCTGGTATCTTTTCAGGTATCTGGAGGCTTTTTGGGACTTTTCAGCTGTCTTAATAGCAATATGCATGCATTTTTCAGGTTCAGGATATAAAACAATGAACATACTCCGTTTTCTTTGATCGAGAGGACAAATACATTCGGTAAATGCAGAAAAAATGGCTTAATGGTGCATTTATGAGTTTTTTAGGTGTTTTTAGATTTAGAATATGTTGTAATAAATGGCGGTCATATCGGACAAATGGTGGTTCTCAGGCTTCAAAGGCGAAAATCGCAAGTGGTTATCGCGCAGCTAAAAGGTAGTAAGTGGTATTAGTTGGATCGGATGCTATCCAATAGTTTTGGGCCAGGTGGAGGAGAGAGGAAAGAGTGAAACAACCCATTTCACATGGATTGAAAAGTGTCATGTTCACGCAACTATATTTGCGATATATCCAGGTGATCGTTAGATTTTGGATGGCCAATGCGAATGGCTGCGATTTACTGTGAAGGTGTTCGGAAGTCAGAGGTGGGGTCCAGGGTTTGATATATGGCGAGATAAGTTTTAAAACTTATAAATATACATTTATAACGTTAAAAAGTTTATGTTATTTGATTGGACGGGGGGTAAAGTTTTGTGTTTTCAACTAAAACATTAACAAATGTTTCAATAACGTTAGTGCGGGTATGTATTATATGGTAAATAAAACCTTTTAACAAGTGTTTAAAGACCATAGGGGCGAGGTATTATTATATTGATATGCTTAAACCTATGGGAAAAAGGGCGGGTTTATTATTAACACATGGGATAAATAAACATAGGTTTAAACTTTAAATAGTGGATCTTGGGGATATTTACATATAATGGATTTAATAATATATACAGGAGGGATATAATATAAGGATTTAATACTTTAGGTTAGAATTTAATATGAAATGGAAAAATGTAATGAATGAGATAAATAAAAATACATAATTTTAAACTCAGTAAAGTGTAAAAAAGGTCATTTAACACAATTTGTCCCATTTTGATTCTTTACACATAAGCTTAGGATAAAAATGTATCTTATAGGTTTTTTGAGTTTTTTTTAATGAAAATGAAATTAATTAAGTAGGGTTTTTACTTTCACTAAGAAAAAGGGTGTTTTACTTAGGAAAGGGATCATAGTTTTGGAAAAGGGTGAATATCATGATGAAATGGGTTTTATGTAGGGAATCCAATATTTTCAACCAATTAGTTACTGAGCCTTGGGTTCGGTCCCAGCAGAAGTCAGAGAAATGCTCTGAGCCTCTTTAACTGAAGGTTTAGAATACTAGATCATTGTGGGGAAGGGGAAATTAGTAATTTTGCCCGATGACACTTTATTACATGCTTTTCACAACTGTTTTATACCTACCCATAATTATTTCTAACATTTTTACTTCATTTGCATGGGTGCATTTAAGCTTGCAACCCTAAATCCGTCTTTCTTTCAAAGCATAAAAACTATCTAAGTCTAACCTTATTTCATTTGAGGGCTCAGATTAAATTGTTTAGCTCCTCATTTATTCTCTAAATATCTACTGATTTTCCAAGTTTAAACTTTTTGAAATATCTTTATTCTCTATCTAAAACTTGAAATTCAAAGCATGAAAAGTTAAGATTAAACTATTTAATTGATCGTGGATTATGGAATTTATTGACAATCTGCACATAATCATTATTCTTGCAGTAAAAGTAAATAGTAGTGGCATTTTGACTTGCTCACTTTCAGGTCTTATTTTTATCTCTTTTTTCTTTTTGGGGTCTATTATTTTCTAAGTCCTTTGATTTTTCCTTTAGGACTTTTACCCTCTTTTCATTTCTTTATTATTATTTTAAAATATGGGAAAACAAGTTGCAAAAATCAAGGTATGTACATATTTACAAGACTATCAATGTTAATTCAAAAATTATGAATCCTATTATTATAGGACCCTAACAGTGTCCTTATCTGGAAATTTTTTTTATTGTATTCATTGACGATATATTGGTATATTCTAAGAATGAGGAAAAGCATGTTGAAATTTTAGCAGCAGTATTGAGATTGCTAAGAGAGCATCATTTGTATGTTAAGATAAGCAGCTGAAGTTTCTTTCATACATAGGTACATTAATTTGGACATGTTGTTTCCAAGGAAGGCATAGCAGTGGATCTAGAAAAGATAAGAGATATCATTGAATGGGAAACTCCTAGAAATGTGGATGAGGTGAGATCCCTCATGGGTTTGGCAGGTTGTTAGGAGGTTCATCAGGAACTTCTCACAAATTTCTTATCATATCACATCATTGTAAAGGAAAGGAAAAAAGTTTGAATGGACAAAGGAATGTGCAACTAGATTTGAACAATTAAAGTAAGTTTTGACACATACTCCAGTGTTAAATATTGTAGATTCGGAAAAATATTTTATGGTATGTATAGATGATTTCAAGGGAGGGATTTTCGAAGTCATTGTGTAGGAAGGAAAAGTGGTATGTTATGAGTCACAGAAACTAAATGAGCACGAGAAAAACTACCTAACACATGTTCTTGAGTTGGAAATGATCATACATGCTTTGAAGATGTGGAGGCATTATCTTCTTGGTAGGAGGTTTTTACTGATGAGTGATCATAGTGGGTTGAGATACTTGTTTGACGAGTCGAATCTGAATTCCAGGAAAGCTAGATGGTTGGCCATGATTAATGAGTTTGAATTTTGACATTAGGTACATAAATGGAAAAGAGAACATGTTTGCAGATGCTCTTAGCATGCAGATATAGGTGAGTCATATAGTATATATGAGCTCCTATGGGACATAATTACAGGATCACATCTTATAGGAAGGCCTATAGGATGGAAGGTATAGAGAGGTTACACACAGGTTACATCAGAGTACAAATAGTGGTACAAGTACAAGAATTGGTGCACATGATGTGGATTATTTTCTTACAACAGATGGATTGATTAGGTTTAGAGATAGGATATATGTATCAGAAAGTGGTGAGCTCAAGAAGGTGATCTTGAGGGAGTTTCATGCGCAACCATATTCCAGTCAGCCAGGCTATCGGAAGACATTGATTGTAGTTAAAAAGTTTTATTATTGGCTGAATCTAAATAAGGATGTGGTAGATTTTGTGGTTAGATGTTTGGATTGTCAACAGGTAAAGGTAGAGCATAGGAATCTGGGTGGACTAATATAACTGATTCTAATTCTATAATGGAAATTGGAGGTCATTTCCATGGATTTCATTATAGGTTTTCCCAGGATATCTAGATAGCATGATTCCATCATGGTTGTTGTGGATAGGTTGACAAAGGTTTTTCACTTCATTCTAGTGAATATTATGTATTCAGCTAGTGATGTGGCATAGGTTTTTATTAGAGATGTGGTCTGACTACATGGTGTTCCGAAGAAGATTATATCAAACATGGATGCAAAGTTCACTTCTAAGTTTTGGAAGGATTTGTTTGTAGGTTTTGGCACAAAGTTGGCCTTCAACACAACTTATCATCCAGAAAAATATGGTCAGACAGAGAGGGTCAACTAGATATTGGAGGACATGTTTAGGATGTATGTGAAGCATCAGTAGTGAAAGTGGGAAGAGTATCTTTCATTGGTTGATTTTTATTACAAAAACGGGTACCAGGAGTCACTAAGAATAAGCCCATTTGAGCCATTGTATGGGTGGAGTTGTAATAATCCCTTCAGTTGGAGTGATCTGGTGAATGGGGTATTGATTGGACTAGACATGTTAGCGGAAATGGAGCAAGAAATGCAGGTAATCAGGAAGAATATGAAAGCAACACAGGATATACAGAATATCTATGCATATCAGAATAAGTTGTTTAAGGAGTTTCATGTTGGGGAACAGGTGTACTTGCGCATCAAACCAAAGAAGAGATCCTCGCAGATTGGTTTGTGCGCTGAGCTGGCACCTCGGTTTTGTGTACCTTTTAAGATTCTTGAGAGGATTGGGCCAGTGGAATATCAAATTTTATTTCCCCCGATAGTGAAATTCCATGATTTTTTCCATGAGTCATTGCTTAAGAAGTAGGTTAAATATTTTGATCATGTGATTGAATGGTTTGTATTGTAGGTGGAGTGTTGGAGCACGACCCACTGGGGTACTTTTTGGGATAATTTTGTTTATGTTTTATTGTATTCTCTGTGTGCAGATGGTCAAACGGGATTTGTGGTAGGTCAAAGTCTCTTAATTATTGTAAAGGGTTAAAGGGAAAAACCATGATTCTCAAACAATGGTTTGAGACCATGGTATGTGCACATTTTTGATAATATAAATATGTAAGGGTCAAGTAAAGAAGGATAGGAATGAAATATTGGATCAGTCTTGGTCATGTATTTTTGTTAGTCTCGGTTTTTTGTTTGGGTAAAAAGGCTCCTACTGACTCTATGCATGGAGACCTAAGTCCTGAGCTGTGTGCGAACTCTGCTGCTATGTGCACAGAAATATAGATTGTACTTAATTTAACATATCTTAATAAAGAAGGCACTTTTGGTGAACTCAGACTCTCACGTGATTAATTGTCTTATATTATTTGTTATCTGTTGTTGCATATTTACTTCAGTGAATGGTTAATTTCAGTTGTACGCAAATACTAGTATATGTTAAATAGTTAGATCTCGATGAAGTACAATTAACTACTGTGTGTGAAATATATCGATGTATTCTGTGATAATCTGTGAAAGGGTTAGATTTGTTTTCCATTGATTGTGCGTGTGAAAATCTATTGTATAATCTACTATAATTCTGATTAGATCTACCACATCAAAAGCTCCCTCAGGGTGTGGAAACCTGGTTCCATCAGCCCTCCATACTACTTCGGGTGAGACTTTGGTCTACGCAAGATGGTCATTGCCGAAAGGGCTAGTAGTTGGAGGGTTTTGTTGGTTGTGCAAATACTTCGAACCTGGGTCAAGACCCCTTAAGCCAACATGGATCCAGATGGAAAATTTTAGTCAGAACCTTAGATTATATTGCAAAAAAAGGTGCTCATGCTCCAGAATTAAGTAATCAAGTAGGTTAAAGTGTGGTGGAATAACTTTAGACCTGATGAAGCTACATGGGAGATGGTGGATCAGATGCGAGCTATGTATCCTTCATTTTTTTATGGATGAGACAAAGAAGTTTTGATATGATGTTTTTGTATATGTTTTTGTGTGATTTTTTGATATATATACATATTTATATTGATGTAAATACCACCATGAGATATGTTATAAATCTCCAATAAGCAGTATGGGTGTCATGTCATTATAGTTTTCATGTTGTTATGTTGGTTTCCTTCTAAACGAGTTGATCATTGTAAATACTGCATTGAGATATGTTATAAAACTCCATGGGAAGTATGTTTTATTTTCAGTGGTTTTGTTGAGGTATAGGTGTGGCTAAACACTGAGGATAGTGTCCCCCAAGGGGGGAGGGTTCTGTAACAACCTTGGAAAAAATTCCATGTAATAAAAGTTAATAAAGGAAAAATAATAACCGCATATTATGGGACACTTATTCCAAGTTGAATGCTAGGAAAAAAAATCCTAGTGTGGGTGTTCATTTGGTTTATTACAGCTAAGAAAATTGGCAAAGGCAATGGAAAAGGCTTTGGAAAGGAAAAATGGCATTTTTGAAAATTTATTTATGAAAGTAATGGAAATTATGAGAAAATGAAGGTGAAGGGTCACAGGTTGCATGTGAGGAGGAAAATGAAGGAATGTAATGGAAAATGAAGAAAATAGAGGTCTAATTAATAAAAAGGCTTTTGAGGATCGGTTGGTACCTTTTGTTAGTTTAGTTTTGGAGCTCTCTCTCTATTCTCTCTCACACACACTCTTGGACACTTGAGATTTCTTCGAGCATTTCATCATTAGATCAAGAAAGGAAAAGAAGGAAAAGAGGAAGCAAAGATCAAGCAAGGAAGAACAGGATCAAGCAGCTACAATGGGATTCTTTGCAAGTAACGATTTGCATGTGGGGTTTCATTGCTAGATTTGGAATGCATGGTGTTGCATGTGTGATCTTGGTCCTCTTTCTATCATTAGCATGGGTTTTTCCAGGTGTGGAATTATTTTTTAGCCTAGCCTTTCCATTTCTTGATAGCCATGGTGTGATGTAGTTCTCATGTTTTTGGTTGAGATGGATTGTTGGATGGATTCAAAGCTGAGTGATGTGGATCTTTGAATGAAAGAACACATCGCCTATTAACCCCTGAACTGGACTATGTGTTGAAGTAAATAAGGATAGTGTGTTGCATCAGCAGGCCTAGGAATCTCCAACCAGTCAATGGCGGGATATATGGTAAGTCCTAGAGGTGGGTGCTCTCCATCGGGCATATGAATATTGGGATGGGATATAGCATAAATCCTAGAGAGTGGAGTATCAGTTATGACCTATTGATCCCTAGATAAGACTATAGATTGCGGTAAATAATATATACTAGGATATATGAAAATTCCTCACGATGTAGGTGGAGAAATACTTTGGCATCCATGCTCATTTTGGCCCATTGATTTGTAGAAATTTTAATACAATTATGTATTGCCTACATTCTCCTGATCTAACAATTATATTCCACTACTAAATACAGAATCATTCTACTAAAATATTTGTGAAAATTTAATCGCCAATTGCAAGCACATGAAGAAAGATCAATCACACATAACATAGATGTTTTTACTGGGAAAGCATAAAGCTAAAAACAAAACTATCATATATTATGCATATATCATGGATCATGAAAAAATCTCATACAAAACTCTAATCCAAGAGCTCTCAGTACAATCTACAATCGTCTCACACTGTCATACAAAAATTGGCATATTCATGAACCAATTTACTGCCTCCTGACAACTTGCCTCCACTACGCAATCCCTGTTGATCACAATCCCTGAATGAATTCTATCTTGTCTTGCCTTGACTTCACAATCCTCATTGGCATCTCCAATGTGTGTTTGGTTGTAAGTGTGAACCCACTAATGTCACAACTGATAGTCAAACTGTCCCTTTCACCTATCTCTCAACTAGGCCTCCACTGGATCTGACATGCATGTAGTTAACAATAGTAATTCTTCAGTTGCATGTGAGATCAGTCCATGTGAATTAATTTGATATTTAATTCACTGATCTCTCACTAGTGTATCTTTAGTTACAACTAGTTACAACTAGCACAACTGATTTTAACTCACTTAACTGAGTTAAACTATTTTACAACTCACATAACTACACATCCAACTCTATTACAACTTTGTATCACTCAGTTACAACGAAGTCCACTTGGATGTCCCATCAACCAACCTTAGAACTCGAAATTCCTTCACTCAACTGGTTTGCCATATTAGTTAACTAAAATCAAGTGCTTCAAGAGAATATATTATTATTTATTGTTTAATTATTATTAACAGATAATAATAATCGACATGCATTCTATTTTTAGACATGCGATCTACGAACATACTTCGTACATGCATTCCAGAAATAGAACCCCATCCATAAATATAATTTTCTCAACCATCTATAAATAGACTTATGCTATAAATATAATTTTCTCACCATTCTAAAAATAGACATACACCTAAAAATAGACTGCGGGCCCCACCTAGTGTAGGTGCTTAATTTTCACTAGGATCACCATCTTGTTGAATCTCAACACTCCCTCTCTACAAGAAAGGGATTATCCTTCAACCCGATATTGTCTCTATGATATTCAAATTTGCTCTTGGTGAGTGCCTTCGTCATAATATTTGCATCATGATCTTCTGTAGGAATGTACTGAAGCAACATGATCTTCTTCTACAGACAATCTATGATATGATGATACTAGATATCTATATGCTGAGATCTATCATGAAACACAGGATTAATCAAGAGTTTGATGCAAATTTGATTATCACAATGAATCACTGTAGGATTTAAATGAGAACCAAACAAACCGACCAAGATCTTCTTCATCTAGATAGCCTCACAAGCAGCTTGACTTGCTGCCATGTATTCCGCTTCCATTGAACTGAGTTCCATGGATAAATGTTTCATGTTGTACCAAGAAATAGATGTAGACCCAATACTGAAGACCCCTCCTAATGTGTTATTTTTTTTCGTTGGGTTGCCTGCCTAATCTGCATCCGTGAAGCCATGTAACTTCACCTCATTCGTATGTCTGTACCATAAGCCATACTTAGATGCGCCCCTGAGATATCTCAAGACATGCTTGCCCACGTTTCAAAAGAGCTTGGTAGGCTTAACCATCACTTGACTAAGTTGGTTCACTGCATAGCATATGTATGGTATTGTATTAACTAAATACATGAGCGAACCCACTAACTGTTGATAGATAGTAGCATCCACTACCTCTCCACATGTAGCATCCTCTTTCCTCTAGTTTCCTGGAAGAGGTGTATCCATGGGTTTGTAGCCCTCCATGTGAAAATTACATACTATCTCCCCTGCATACTTGCCTAAGACACAAAAATTTCACCTTCTCGCTACCATATTTCCAATCCAAGGAAACAGTGAAGGAGGCCCATATCCTTCATCTCATGCTCCTTTGCAAGGTTCTCCTTACATGAGTGTATCAGCTTCTCATCACCAGTCAGTATTAAATAATCAACATAAAGAATGATTAAAAGCTTACCATCCACCAAAATTTGGTATAGGTTTGCATCCGCCTCACTCTTGGTGAAGCCAAGTCCGGTGAAATAGCTTTCGATCCAAGTGTACCAAGAACGGGGTGCTTGCTTCAGCCCATACAACGCTCTTTTGAGTATTCACACATGCAACTTGCTGCTGAAGATTTCAAATCCTTTAGGCTGATCAATGTACACTTCTTCCTCATTGATCCCATTAAGGAACGCAATCTTCACATCCATCTACTCAATGGTCCAACCCATCTGCGCTGAGAGAGCAAGGATGGTCCTTATGGAAGAATACCGTGTGACAAGTGCAAAGGTTTATTCATAATCAATCCCCTCAATCTGTGAGAATCCCTGGGCCATAAATCTAGCCTTGTATTTCTCAAGACTCCCATCAGCAGCTTGATTTACCTTGTAGATCCATCTTCAACCTACCACTGATTTATCAACTGACCTTGGAACAATTTCCCAAGCACTGTTTCTAAAAATGGAGTCATACTCCTCCACCATTGCATCTACCCATGTGGGCTCTTGCAATTCTTCATGAAAGGAAGATGGCTTAGCCAAAATAAATTTGCTCATGAGAGCCATATATTTAGTGAATCGGTCAGGAGACTGTCTTTGTCTGCACTATGAAGTAGGGACTCCTACATTCTGTGTCACATCAAGCTTCAGCCTCTCAGCTTCTGTGGTATGCCTTTTGCCAGTTCTGATGTTTGGCTCTGTGTGAGTGGAATCCTCCACTCCATGAACCTCCTCCTATGGTTGATCCAAATCTAGAGACTTTTCTTTGGGAAAAATAAGTTCCTCCTCTGCATGCAAGTCTAGCTCCCTCTCAAGTGACAATTTCATGGCTTTCTCCTCATTGAATTTTATATCTCGTAGCACCACAGTTATTCGATTGTTTGGAAAATACACACGATAATTATGGGGTTTTTATGTGTACCCCACAAATATCCCAACTTCAGTAGTCGGATCTAGCTTCTTCCTAGTTTTCTTGGTCACATGCACATAAATAGATGAGCCAAAAATATTAAAGTGAGAAACATCTGGTTTCTTACCAGTAAAATCTTCTTCAAGTGTACTCATGCCAAGTACTCTATGAGGACAATGGTTTTGCACATAAGCTGTAGCGTTGCATGCTTCCACCCACAAATGCATTGGTAGGCCCTGATCATGTAGCATATCTCATGTAGCACCCATAATCATTCTATTCTTCCTCTCCGTGACCCATTTTTCTTTGGGTTATGTGGCGCTATGAGTTCTCTCTTAATTCATTCTTTTCTATATAAGTCTTTGAATTCATTTGAGATGTATTCTCCACCA